>VMDO01003002.1:0-65142 GCA_007922755.1 Pedetes capensis
GGGTGTTCTTCCCTTTTGGTTTTCTGCCTCCAGCTCTTTGCACATGTCATTATAATATTTGTTTTTATCTTCTAGAACTGCCTTCTGAAATCTTCTGTTTAGTTCCTTAACTTCATCATGTCTTTCTTTTACTTTAGCTGCTTGACGTTCAAGGCCACGTTCTACTGTCTCTTTTGACATGTAATTTGGTCTTTTCTTTCTTTCTTGTCTTTTTAAGAACTTTTTGCTTCCTTCTTGAATGATATCTTTTATGTCATGCCACAACTCTTCTGGTCTCCTGTCATTTGTGTCTAATGCATTAAACCTATTTTTGAGGTGGTCTCTGAACTCAGGTGGGATATACTCAAGGTCATACCGTGGTTCTCCTATACTTGTTCTAATTTTCTTCAGCTTCAGTTTGAAATTGCATATGAGAAGTTGATGGTCTGATCCACAGTCAGCACCTGGTCTTGTTTTGACATTTTGTACAGAGTTTTCCATCGTCTCTTTCCATATATGTATTCAATTTGATTCCTGTATGTTCCATCTGGTGAAGTCCATGTGTATAGTCTCTGTTTATGATGTTGAAAAAATGTATTTGCAATGAAAAGGTCATTGGTTTGACAAAATTCTATCATGTGATCTCCAGCTTCATTTCTATCACTGAGACCATATTTTCCAATTACTGAGCCTTCTTCTTTGTTTCCAACCTTTGCATTCTAATCACCAGCGATCATCAGTATGTCTTGATTGCATGCTTGATCTATTTCAGATTGCAGAAGCTGATAGAAGTCTTCCCTTTCTTCATTTGTGGCCTTAGTGGTGGGTGCATAAATTTGAATAATAGTCATATTAACTGGCCTTCCTTGTAGACATATGGGTATTATTCTATCACTGACAACATTGTATTTCAGGACAGATCTTGAAATGTCTTTTTTGATGATGAATGCAACCCCATTTCTCTTTCGTTTATCATTCCCAGCATAGTAGATCATATAATTGATTGTCTGACTCAAAATGGCCTATGTCTGTCCATTTTAGCTCACTGATGCCTAGAATGTCAATGTTTATGCACTCCATTTCTCTTTTAATGATTTCTAATTTTCCTAGATTCATACTACATACAGTCCATGTTCCAATTATTAATGGATGTTTACTGTTGTTTCTCCTCATTTTTAGTCGTGCCACAGCAGCAAATGGAAGTCCCTGGGGCTTTACTCCATTTCCCTCATCACTGTAGACTCTACTCTGAGGAGGCAACTCTTCCCCAGTAGTCTTTTGAGAGCCTTCCAACCTGGGGGCCTCATTTTCCGGCACTATATCTGACAGTGTTTCTTTGCTATCCATAGGGTTTTCAATGGCTAGTTGTTTTGGTAGTGGCTTGCCAGGTCCTACTCCCTAGTTGTCTTAGTTTAGAAGCTCAGCTGAAAACCTGTCCACCATGGGTAACCTTGCTCATATCTGAGGTACCAGTGGCATAGGTTTCAGCCTCATCGCAACACACAAGCCCCCACAGTGCGGCAAAATGACAGATGTGTGGGGGCCAGTGTCTTTAAAAGAATGAAATCAGAGGTGGGCATTTCAAAAAGTTAAAAATCTAGGCAGCTATCAGATCTTGATAGTGGAGCAGAATCCACTGGACAATGTCTTTTTCAATTGCTGGAGTTGGTGCATGTCTCATACATTCTTTATTCATCCTTCTTGGCTGAATGTAGAAGTTATTTTTAATCCTCTTCCTCCTTTGTTGTTGTTGTTGTTAGGTGCTGTCGAGTTGGTATCTGACTCATAGCGACCCTCATAGGGTTTTCAATGGCCGACTGTTTCAGGATTGCCTTGGGAGTGGATTGCCAGGTCCTTCTCCCATTTTTGCGGTGTTGGGAATTGAACTCAGGACCTCAGAGACTGCAGCGCAGGGATTTAGCTCAGTTGGTAGAGCACTGCGCTGCAGTCTCTGAGGTCCTGAGTTCAATTCCCAGCACCGCAAAAATGGGAGAAGGCAATCCACTCCCAAGGCAATCCCGAAATAGTCAGCCATTAAAAACCCTCTGAGGGTCACTATGGGTCAGATACCGACTAGACGGCACCTAACTTCCTCCTTTAGCCTGGTAGAAGCTAAACTAACCTACGTGACACCATCTATTCAGATTTTATCTCTTTGGGTAATGCCCTAAGATTCAGGCATTGCCTGTCCACCTTCTCCCTCTATTTCCCTTTACTAATTTCCATAGATTACTGATTGTCATGGATGAGATAAAATAATTCACACTGTGCTGTGGGCAGTGGCGCATACCTGTAATCCCAGTGACTGGAGGTTGAGGCAAAAGTATCACAGGTTGGAGGCCAGAGCAGCCTATGTAACTTAGTGATACCCTGTCTGAAGATAAAAAAGTAAAAGAAGGGCTGGAGTTCAGCTCAGTGGTATTGCACTTGCTCAAGGCCCTAGTTTCAGCCTTCTAGTGTCACCAAAACAACAACAATAATAATAGGAATAATAATAATTCATGCTAAGATTGATTGGGATTGATTCATTTATACATTCTAGTAATAGTTATTGATGACCTCTTTTTAACAAACTATTTTACTTGGCTCTAGGTTATAAAAATGAAGACTGCATTACTGCCCTTTGGGAGCTCTTGGCTCACAGATGTATACCCTGGACAAAATTATTGTCATATATTATCTCTCCTCTATGGTAAACTGATTTTACTGGTAATAGAGTTGCAAGGATGGAACTTGAGGCAGTAGCTCAGGACCCTTATAAAATTGCAAAACACACTTATAAAATAGTGGGAGGTGTCAAGGGAGCCCTAGAATCTGTAGCAGTAGGACTTTGCCTCTTCAGAAACTGATCTTATTTGTAAACAGCCTGGTTTAGACTGTCACCACATTTATAACATTAGTAAATAGTAACCTTGTCATGTTTCATCTCTTATTAAAATCTAAATTCTGATAAAAATGTGCAAAGGATCCAAGTAGACATTTTTAGAAGAAGACACACAAATGTCATATAAGTATATGAAAAACTATTCAAAATTGCTAAGCATCAGAGAAATGCTAATTAAAACCACAATGAAATATTACCTCATATCTTTTATAATGGCTATTAACAGAACAATTAAAGATGGGTGTAGACGAGGTTGTGAAAAAATAGTTGTTGTTGGTTGTTAGGTGCCGTCGAGTTGGTATCTGATTCATAGTGACCCTCATAGGCTTTTCAATGGCAGACAGTTTTAGGATTGCCTTGGGAGTGGATTGCCAGGCCCTTCTCCCATTTTTTTGCAGTGCTGGGAATTGAACTCGGGACCTCAGAGACTGTAGTGCAGTGCTCTACCAACTGAGCTAAATCCCAGCCCTGAAAAAATAATACCCCCTTGGAAACTGTTGATCAGAATGTTAATTATCACAGCCATTATGGAAAACAGTATGGAGATTCCTCAAATAATTAAAAATAGAATTCCATATGATCTAGAAATCACAGAACTGATTATGTATCCAAAGGAAATTAAATCAGTATGTTTAGAGATATACTCACTCCCATGTTTATTGCAGCAGTATTCACAATAGCCAGGATGTAAAATCAACCTAAGTGGTTATCAATGGAAAATAATAAAGAAATTATGGTACATATATATTATGGAGTGCTACTTGACCTTAAGAAGAAAGAAAATCACTGATTTGCGGCAATATGGATGGACCTGAAGAACTTTATGTTAAGTGAAATAAACCAGCTACAGAAAGATGAATACCTTGCCATATCACATACCTGTCGAATCTAAAAAAGTTGAATTCACAGAAGTAGAGAGTAGAATAGTTGTTAACAGGGCTTGGGGAGATGTACATGAAAGGATACAAGATTTCATTTAGAGAGAGGGAATAAGTTCAAGAGAATTATCGTACAACATGGTGAATATGGGCCAGACTTTGGCTCAGTTGGTATAGTGCCACTCTGTGCTCTCTGAGGCACTGTAGAAAATGGGAGAAGAACATGGCAGCCCACTCCTGGAACAATCTCGAAAAAATCACCCATCAAAAACCCATCAAAAAGCAGAGAAGCGCTGACATAGTGCTAGGCACTGCATAATGTTGGGAGCGGGTGTTTTGCTGTGTTGTACATAGGGTAACAATGAGTTGGTCCTGACTCGATAGCACCTAACAACAACAACACGGTGACTCTATTGATAACAATGTATTTTTTTAATTGCTAGAAAGTAGATTTTAAGTGTTATCACCACAAAAATAATCATGTGAGGTAATACACCTGTTAATTTAGCCATTCTACAATGAATACATATTTCAAAGCTCTTATAAGTATATACAATTTTTATTTTTCAAATAAGATAAACAAATAAAAGTTCTATAATGCAGTCTAATAAGTTCTTTCTTTCCTTCCCCCCCCCCTTCTTTCTGGTACTGAGGGGTTGAACCCAGGGCCTTCCACATACTTTGCAAGTACGCCACTACTGAGCTGCACCTGCAGCCCATTTTTTACTTTTTATTTTGAGAAAAGTTCTTGCTAAATTGATCAACCTTGCTGCTGGTTTAGAACTTGTAATCCTCCTGCTTCCACCTCCTGAGTCACTAGGATTACAGTCATGTGCCACCCTGCCAGGCTGAATGTTTGGGGCTTTTTTTGTTTGTTTTAGTGCAATCTCACTTTGTAGGGAGGTTTGCCTGGAACTCCCTAGTTAGACCAGGCTAACCTCAAACTTGTGGTGATCCTCCTGCCTCAAACTGCTGGTGTGTGCCACCATCCCTGCCTGCATTATTGCTTTTCAATGATGTTTAAAGGCACAATTTTGTAAAAGTAGAAGAGGTGACACTTTTAACTTGAGTTTTATCTGTTTCCTATGCTTTTCCTCCACTTTCTGCAACCATGCAGTTGTGACTATATTACAGCCAACTGCTCTTAGAACTTCTATCAGAAAAGGACCAAAAGATTACTCTCAAAATATATCATTTGTTAATTTAAATATTGAATGAAATGCTGCTACAATGATTTGGTGCTTGCATATTTAGAAACATCTTTTGTATGTGTGGTAAAATATGCAAAGATAATCTGTTAAAATTGCTGTAATTTTATTTTCTATTTTTATATTGATGCATCATTCCAATGGAGAGAAAATCAAACCCACACAGAACATGCTTTGCTTTAAATTGAAAGCCTTATGTCTTGCACTTTTTTTTTTTTTCTGTGACTTAGTAAAATTTTCCCACTTAACATGCCCCTGGGCTTTTTTCCCCCCTTTTTATAACCTAATTGCTAAAAATAAACAAAACTACAAACACAAAAAATCTCAATAGAAATGCATTGTAAGTACTTCAAATATGTTCAGTGAGTGAGTGGAAACAAGAGACATAAACTGCTGTAGGAGTGCAATGTTTTAAGAGGAAGATCAGCTTCTATTGGCATATCTGTGATGGTCACTCCAAAGTGTAGACTACCTGATAAGATGAGCTGAGCTCGTCACTCGTCAAGGTTTTCCAAGAAGGCTTCATAGAGCTTGATGCTAAAGCCTGGTCTCAAGTCACCTCGTGGGATCACTCATTTCCTGCATGGTGTTACTTTATATTTACAAGTGCTTCTCCCGGTTTCCTTGTTACCTCCCTCTCCAGACCTCTCAATACCTTCTGCCTTCTAAATACTTCCTTTTTAACCTTAAAGCTATGGGGAGGCCGGCAGGAAATTTAGAAGGGCTCTTCATCTTCCGAGCTCAGAAAATTCTATCCCCGTCAAGGTCAAGTAACTTTTGGAAGATCTCAGCTCATCAGAAACAAATTGGAACCTGCTGGCTTTGCACAATGAAATGAGGAAAAACTAAAATACCTCAGTGTAGTCCCCCTCCTCCTCAGCCCCAGAGGAAGTGAAGTGTGTTCTTCGAATTGCCAGTTGAGGTTGTCGCCACACGGCTCACAATTTGAGGCCTGGGGAATCTTGGCATGCTTTTATCCTATTTCTGTATACAAGTATTGTTTGCTAAAATATGACCCTGGGACAAAAACCTAAATGTAAACAAAGCAAAAAACAACAAACAAAAAAACAACAAACAAAAACTCAACCTTTTTTTCACTTAATAGATTGGCTGTAAATGTAGAACACAAAGTATAAGCAAATAAAATAGTAATGGAATCTGAAAATAGATTCTGTATACTTAACATGCTATGACAGCAAGAAAAGAGTGTAATGTGGAGCTTAATTAACTTCCATCATGAAGACTTTAGCTTTGATAGGCTGTGCCTTAGTCAGGTGGGCACAGCAAGTTTGGGTTTGTGATATCAATTGAAAGATCAGGAAACTACTTATGGGAAAATAAAAGAATCAATCCAAAAAGTCAGAGGGGCAGAAAAAGAGAGATGAGAGAGCTACAGCCAGGCTAGGTTGGCAGACCTGATTTGGCTCCTGGCCTGGTCTCATGATATATATAGGTAGATGCATACATTGTGTATAAGGAAACTCCCACATGCACACTAGCCTCTGTAAGTGTGCGCGTGTATGTATTTTGAGAGACAGAAAGGAAAAGAATTTTAGAGATTTCATTTGTGAATTAAAAACTCAATTCTCTTATTTACTTTCAATTATTTTTGGATTTTGGCCTAGGATTTCTTCTTAATCCATACTCATAGTGCTATAAAGTAGCTTAGCTTTTTTTTAAAGCAAATCATATGAAATTGCAGTTCTTTTGTCAGTCAAAGATAGTCAAATACTGCTGCTTTTTCCTGGCTTGACCTAATTTATGGGGCATATTAGATAGGATTTAGTCAGTTCGTGCACAAAGATTGGTTTAAGTTTCCCAGTCCGCTTCACAAAGGCCAGGAGGGGAGCCAGTCTGGCAGAGACCTCTACCCTGGGGCTAGTGTAGGCTTCCCTGGGAGAGGAGCAGAGGGGACTGGACACCCAGGAGGGTGGCGTGGTAACACCCCGATCGAGCTTCCTTCCAAACACTATACCAAACACTGATGGAGCAGAGCCCATTACAACTACTGAAGGAGCAAATATTATTATTATTCCCATTTTACTGCCAAAGAAATGAATCTGTGATGGTCAATTTCATGTGTCCCCTTGGCTAATTGGTATAACCAACACATAAACGATTAGATTTTGAGTAAAGCAGATCATGCTCCATGGTGCATGTGGGCCTCAAACTTTCAGTTGAAGGCCTTCAGAAAAAAAGACTGAGGGCCTGAGATGCAGAAGGGATTCTGCCTCCAGGCTGCCTTTGGATTCAAGATTGTAACATCGATTTCTCCCAGAATCTGAGCTTCGTACTTGCTGGCCCCCACAATGACAGGAGCGAACTCGTAAGTTTAAATCTGTCTCTCTCTCTCTCTCTCTCTCTCTCTCTCTACTATCTATCTATCTATCTACTATCTATCTATCTATCTATCTATCTATCTATCTATCTATCATCTATCATCTTGCTTGTATTTGTTTGTCTTTCATGCATCTATCCATCCATCCAGTTTGTTCTGCTTTTCTCGATGATCCTACTAATAAAGAACCTGAGGTCAGGTAGCTGTTCGGTTGCTGCACCCAGACAATAAGTAAGCCTCAGGTTTTTCTTGTGCCAACGTCCTTAGTCTTAATCACTACATCACATTTCTCCTCTTATTTTCTGTTGTAGAAAGTGTCTTTCTGCAATTCCTTCAGGAGAGGAGATGGAGATATGATCCTGAATAAAGTGAGGAGCTAGAACTGAAACATATGAATAACTCAGAGTCTCGTGAAAGCCTAACTGAGGAGCACATCCTTCCTGTGATTTATTGATTTATTTTTTAAAGAAGTACCAGTTAATTGCCCAGGAAACTGGAAGAGTTCACCTACTGGCCCAAGGAAACAGTGAAGAGGACCTGGGTGGCTGACATTTCAGGGTCTTGGTTTCAGACAATATTAACACATTCACTTTAGCCTACAGCCATACCACCCTGGCATCTGATCTCTTCAGATCTCGAAGCAAAGCAGGGTTGGGCCTGGTTAGTACTTGGATGGGAGACCGCCTGGGAACACTAGGTGCTGTAGGCTTGGGAGAAGGACCTTGCAACCCACTCCTGGGGACTGTTTAAGCTAAAAAGGACAAGAACTTTTATATCCCTAGATTCTAGCACAATGTTCATCATATGTCATTGCTCACTACATATTTGTTTTAGCATTTGGAAAAAATATTAATGGTAAGGTGCTTCTATACCTTTAAAACACTATGCAAATATGAACTTTAGCTGGTATGTAGAAAAACATGTAATTTGTGTTCAGTTTTTAAGAGCAAATTACAATGTGTTTATCTGAAAGCGAAATTGTATGTGCCTAACCCACTGTAAGGGCTGGGATTTAGCTCAGTTGGTAGAGCACTGCGCTGCAGTCTCTGAGGTCCCGAGTTCAAATCCCAGCACCGCAAAAACGGGAGAAGGACCTGGGAATCCCCTCCCAAGGCAATCCCGAAACAGTCTGCCGTTTGAAAACCCTATGAGGGTTGCTATGAGTCAGATACCGATTCTAAGGCACCTAACAACAACAACAACCCCCTGTAGGCTGTTTTTTTTCCTGTAGTACTGGGGATTGAGCCCAGGGCCTCACACATTCTAGGCAAGTGCTCCACCACTCAGCTACATCCCAGCCTCTTTATTTTTTATTTTGAGATAGGATTTCACTAAGTTACCCAGGCTGCTGCTGGCCTCCTAACTCAGACTCCTTCCTCAACCCCTAAAATTTCTTGGGTTGTAGGAATGCACATTGTGAACTTCTAAGTCAGTATTCCTACCAGTTTTAATTTTTACCCTTTGGCAGCAGCAAAGGGTGAAGGAATATTTCTGTAATAAAAGGTAAAATAGTATTTCTCTTTTTAACAGCAAAAGAAAGAGATTAGCAGTACAGATAATTTTTGCTTTCAGATAGTCAGTAGCTTTTAAGCTGGGGCATGCTGTGGGGTTTGATGTCCAGTGCTAGCTTTGACTGACCAATAGTGACAGGCTGGGCACCAGAGAAGGGTTCTGAAATGACAATGGGATCCTGCAGCAAACAGTGTTGTGATTAACAAGCAATGTCCATCCTGGGCAAAGGAGTAGAGGGTGGAGCATAGGAACTGTTTGGTCCCCTGCCCTGATTTAAACAAGGCAGGGCCAGTCCCCTTTGTGTTCTTGTGAATTAGCTAGGCTTGCTCTTGCGGAGGAGGACAGGAACAAAGATTCCAATTGAAAGAAAGTCAGAATTTCTTGAACCACACTCAAAGGCTTCTAAATGCTTAGGGGAAAGTTAATTTGCTAAATGCCGTCTTCGACACATGGAACACCCTACCAATTCTTTTCCTTTTATCATAAACCAAATAAAATAAAATTAACCAATATTTTGGGGGACATGTTCACAGGACTAAAAAAAATCAGTTATCAGGCTCCACTCCTAAAGCTTATACAGGGGTAGAAAATAAACTATTTTTGGCCAGGTGTGGTGGTTCATGCTTATAATTCCAGCAACTCAGGAGGTGGAGGCAAGAGGATTGCATATTAGAGGCCAGAGGCAGCCTGCATAACTTAGTTATATAATCTTGAGGCCCTGTCTCAAAGAATAAAAAATGGGCTGTGGGTACAGCATAGTGGTAGAGTACTTGCAAAGTATAGGTGAGGCCCTGGGTTCAATCTCACGTATTAATAATAATAATAATAATAATAATAATAATAATCGTAAATATATACATATACTATGTTTCTAGAATACTTTTATTTTCAGCCTGTATTTCACCATAAACCAGATTTTAATATAATAACTTTACATAGTCAGTAGTGGCTTATTTTTACTCAGAAATCTATCACATTCTTGTTTTTGTATGTGAAACTTTCCACATGGAATCACTTTCTGTTTGAAATACATGTATTGTTTAGAATTTACCTTACCAGAGATCTTTGCTTAAACACTCACTCAATTTTTGATTTTGTCTGAAATCTTTTCTTCCTGTTGGTTCTTGAAAGGCAGTTTTGCTTGCAATAGAAATCTAGGTTGACAGTGATTTTCTGACTATTTGCTCTTCTGTAGTCTTCTGGCTTTCATTTTCTCTGATATGAAGTCAGCAATCATTTGTTGGTGATATGTCTTTTCTTGAAAGCTTTTAAAAATATTTTATTTTTATTTGTCATTTTTCAGTCTTATTATTATGTCTAAAATTCAATTCATTCTTATTTACTCTACTTGAGATGCATTGAGCTTCCTGGATCTGAAGGTCTTTCCATAATTCTTAGTCATTCTCAGCTTCTTAAATTTTCAAATATTCTCTATTTCCAATTCTTTATCTTTTCTTGAATCTCTAAGCATTATTATGGCCCTTGCCACTTATCTTCTCTCTCCTTCAATCTAGTTTTGCTATTTTGCATCTAATTTATTCATAGCTATATTGCAATTCTCTATTCTCTGTTCACACATCTTATCTCCTGCTTAATCTCTCTTAAAATTTTAATTTAATCATTAAATTTTCATTTATCTGGTTTTATTTAAATATAGTTTTATTTAGGTCTTCATCAAATCTAGTAATTCTTTATCTTGACTTGTTCTTTGCTCATACTTAAATGTTTTTTTTTTTTTCTTTCTTTCTTTTTCCAATAGGATCTTGGCTAAGTTGCACAGGCTGTCCCTGGCCTTGAGATCCTCCTGCCTCAGCCTTCCAAGTGGCTGGGATTACAGGTGTGCACCCACAATGCCCCCACTCAAATGTCTTTCTTTTTTTAATTGATTTAAGCATATTAAACAGAATGATTTTCCAGCCTTTACATGATCATTCTAACATCTGACATTATTTTTAATCTGTGCGCCTTCTCACACTCCTGCTACCTTGATGTTCTGCCTTCCCCATACCAAAAAACAATGGGACCAGTTGGCTATGGACTGGGAGCCAAAGTAAATCTTCCCTTCATGGAGGTTTTCTCAGATGTTTTGCCACAGTGATGAAAAGTAACTAATACATCTGTCAACTCGTGTTACCTTTTGTTGTTTTTGGTTTTGTGGAAAGAGCAGATACACTACTATTCAGCATGAATCCCATATATAATACAATCTTATTATTTATAATCCTCAGGGTGTATATTAGATCTCTGGATTTGTTCTCCCTACATTTCTGTTACTTTGTATGCTCTGACCGGTATCTCCTCATTTCCTCTCCCACTGCCTCTGATCATCACTGCTTTATTCTCTGTCTTGGTACATTTGAATTTTTTTTGTTTAGATTCCACATATAAATAAGATAATGTAATATTCTTTCTGCATGTGGCTTATTTTGCTTGGCATTATTTTCTCTAGTCTTATATATATTTTCTCACATGGCAAGATCTCTTTTCAGTTTTAGGGATGAATAATATTCCATTGTGTGGGGGCGTTTCTTTATCCATTTGCCCATCAGTGGATACTTAGGTTGAACTCAGGTTGTTTCCATATCTTGGCTGTTGTGAACTTTGGTGGTCTCAAATCCTCGGGGTAGATTTATTTTTTCTTCCATCCAGCATCAAATTCAAGACAATAAATTTCCTTAGTTACTCCTTTATTGTCACTAGGGTCCCCACTTTATGCAGGAGTCTCCTATTAAACTCCCCATCTTCAGCAAGACCTGGGCTTTTCTTATAGTTCCCCATATACTAAGCAGCTAACAGATCAGAAATTCAAGTTCACCATAGTTCAGCAAAAATCCTTGGGGAAAAACTACTTTTGGTATTTGTGTACCCCTGCCCAGAGTTACCATTTCACCTACTTTTTAGGGTTTGGGGGTTTTGTTTATTATTTCTCTGTGTGTGCTAGCTCAGCAATGCGTTTAACATGATTTCTAGGAAAATATTTTATCTGTCTTGATCAGAAAAGTTGCTGAATGTGCATAACCGCCATATTTGTTGAGAAGAGGAATAAAAATCAAACTTTATAATACCAGTTTCTACACAGATTTCTGCTGGGGGCATGTGACTTAAAGACATGAACCCTATTCCCACAAAGAGCAACAGAGTTTATCGCGTGTTTTTAGAGCTTTCCTTGATTTAGAGTTTGAAAGTTGCAAATTCCTACACCAATTTATGAACTTTCTGTTATACTGGACTCTGAGTGTGTGAAGAAAAGGGAATTCATATTAACTCAAGTGAGAGGACTACTTGGGTCATTTATACTTGGTAGAGCGCTGCGCTGCAGTCTCTGAGGTCCCGAGTTCAATTCCCAGCACCGCAAAAATGGGAGAAGGGCCTGGCAATCCACTCCCAAGGCAATCCTGAAGCAGTCAGCCATTGAAAACCCTATGAGTGTCGCTATGAGTCGGATACCAACTCGACGGCACCTAACAACAACAACAACTCTCAATGTGAGGAGAGGCAATAGAGAATACTGAAGTGTGAGGTGAATGATGTAGCAGCAGAGAAGCAAGGCCCTACGACTTTACAAGCTTCACACACCCTTTTTGGGACTGATGATCCTGCAAGTGTGTGTGAAGAAGGGCAGGCTGCTCATCACAAGGCCCCATCAAGCACAGCTTACCCGGATGTAATTTCCCTTAGCAATTTTCCTATGCTTGGCTCTGTTACCATCGTGGATAGGTTTCTATCATCTGTTCCTTGGGAATATTTTGTAATATCAGTGCTTATAGTGTTAGAATTTGGGGGGAGGGAGTGGGACAAGGGATGGAGAAATGTGACAATTTATTATTAGTGCATTTGGAAAGTAAAATATTCCCTTGCTCTGAGCTCTCAGCTCACTTCAGCCTCATGAAAACCCTGTTCCAATTACTTGAGACTGGAGCCAACTATATGTAAATAAATTCTGACGTGGAATTACATCATTGCAAATAAAATACCTGGTTTAAATCATAAAAACAATTTTAGGTGTCTAATTCTCCAACACAGTGTCACATTTCTTTATACTATTTTGCAATGATAATTAGGCTTGTAGATTTTAAAACAAAACTAAGGATGGCATTTGAAGAAAAATTGCCTTTTCTCTTGTTTAAATCTACCAGATAATATATCAAAAGAACTGAGCAAGAGGAAGGATCCTAGTATCTATGACTCATAGCTCAGACATTTACAGAGGTTCTTGGGGGCCGTGGCCTCTTGCTGTGTAATTTTTCCCTGAAGGTTCTTATGCTATCCTTGAAGAATTTTCCTAAACAATAGCAAGAGAACTAAAGCAGCACTTACACAGGTGCCTAACCAGGTATAAATGCTTCTACGCCTCAATGTAGTTTATATAGTAAGAATTCTCCAGGTAATTTTACAGCATGTATCATTCAACCCATTACATATGGGGTCAAATGAGAGTGATTTTGTCCATTTAGGTGAATCTGGGAAAGTTTCCTGAAGGACACAGCATTTAAATTGATCTCTAATGGATGAATGTTAGTATGCAAAAAGTTTTTTTCTCAGCTGTGGAATTTTCCTCTCAAAAAGCCCTGTTTTGTTTGATGGATACACTGACAATTCTCTTTGGAGTAGGGAGTGAGGTCACCAAAGGGTGGGCTTCTATGCCAGGCTTTCCATTTACTGGGTAAGCGAGAGTAATGAATGTGAGAGCTGTCCTACCAACGTCTGCTTCCAGGCTGCTCTGAGTTAAATATAGAGGCTGCTCTTAGGCACCTGGTCAAACAAATCCTGCTTTCCGATGGCGTGTTTTCTTATGGGGGCCTTGTTGTTGTTGTTAGGTGCAGTCTAGCCAGTGTCCAACTCATAGCTACCCTACATACAACAGTGTTAGTGCTTCTCTGCTACTTATGGGGTTTTCAATGGCTGATTGTTTTTTGGGAGTGCATTGCTGGGTTCTTCTCCCAAGCCTACAGCATGTGTGGTATTCCTAGGCAGTCTCCTATCCAACTACTAACCAGGCCTGACTTTGCTTAGCTTCTGAGATCTGACAGGATCACTTCTTGAGTGAAAGCTCATTAAAGTATTATAGTGGACATAAGACAGAATAAAGTTGTGTCTTTGTGGACATTGAGGAGTCTTACAAAAACGTTGGGCTGGAATTTACCTCAGTTGGTAGAGTGGTGCTCTATGCTCTCTAAGACCCTGAGTTGGATCCCTAGCACTGCAAAAATGGGAGAAAGACTTGGCTATCCACTCCTGAAACAATCAGCCATTGAAAACCCTATGAATGGCAGAAAAACACTGACATAGTACCGGCAATGGCACAGTCTACCATGGACTGCAAAAAGAACCAAACAGATCTGTCCTAGAAGAAGTGCAACTGGAGTGCTCCTTGAAAGCAAAGATGGCTAGACTGTGTCTTACATATTTTGGATATGTTGTCAGGAGGGACCAATCCCACGGGAAAGACATCATGTTTGAGAGAGTGGCAGGTAAACAAACAAAAAAAGGAATACTCTCAACTAGATGGATTGACACAGTGTCCGCAACAATGGGCTTAAACATAAAAATGATTGTATGCCTGGTACAGAATCTGGGAGTATTTTGTTCTATTATACATAGCATCATTATAAGTCAGATGTGACTCAACGACTCCTAACAACAACATCAACAACAACAAAAATCTTGGAGACAGCCATCTGAGTTCCACATTGGGACAGAAATAAAGAATGTGATTTAGTTGCAACATGGAGAAGTATGAAGGAAAGTGGTAAGAGAGAAGACTAGAAAAATTACCTGGAGCCAAAGCATGAAAGACCTTGAAGGCCAAGATTAAGTATTTGGGTTTCATTTGTCAGAAAAAAGAAAAATAGAAAACCATAGAATATTGGTGAGGGGATGGTTATTTATATTTATAAAATAAGTATCTTTTTATTAATTCTTAAAGCAATGTACTTTATATAAAACCAAATGATATAGAAAAATCATAAAAATAAATATCTTTGTAACTGCAGCATCGATATATATGTATGTGTGTGTGTGTGTGTGTGTGTGTGTGTGTGTGTGTATGTATATATTCTTTCTACAGTTTGCTTCTGTGCCCAAAGGCCTAAAAAGTAAACTTGTTATTGTGATTCATATACTGTGTTGTCATCTGCTGCTCTTCCCTTATTACCAGAGAGACTTTTGATTAGAGATCTGCTCTGAGTAAATGTAGTTGAAGTGAGATGCTGGATTGTAGTGACCAGACCTTGGAGTTACTGGCAATGTCCAGGAAAGATATTAGGAAGGGAAAACCAGAGTCAGTGCAGAGACTGGAAAAGACCAAGGAGAGGGGGTAGGTGCACTGTAGCTGTGGGGAGAGGGCAAAGGAAGGCAGAATGGGCAACGGCTTCTAGATTTTGAACCTGAAATTATTGAAAAGTTAACCAAAGTAGGGGTTAGTATGAATTATGAGTTTTAACAAAAAGTTGATAAGTTTGACTTAATTATGTTTGTTGTTATTAGGTGCCATGGAGAAAGGTATGACTCATTGTGATCCTATGCACAACAAAATGAAGCACTCTTTGACACTCTGCCATGTGCAACACTGTGTCAGTGCTTCTCTGCTATTCATAGGGTTTTCAGTGGCTGATTTTTGTATAGCTTTTAGCAAATCCAAAGGAGATGTACAGTAGGAATTAGAATATTCAGGGCTGGTACCTAGGCTGTAGAGCATGAATAGAGAACAGAAAAAACTGGTTGAATATTTGTTCATGCATGTTGTTGTTGTTGTTGTTAGGTGCCTTCAAGAAAATACCCCAACTCTGCAAATAAATAATCATTATTTTGTAAATGAATAAAGGCATAACAAGATTAAACTATTGACCCATATGGCTGCTAAAGGCAGAGCTGAGATTTAAACACAGTGCTTCTAGGGCTTCACTATGCAAAGTGAAAAGTGTAAAATAAATAGGAGAGGTCATTAGGACATTTAATTGGTGATGTGCCCTAAGTGGAATGTAACCAGTGACATTGGGTCACTAAGACCTGTATCCTTTTTAAGGATATGGAGGTATTTCTTTCTGTTGAAATGGCTTTATGTTTTAGTTAAGCCTTTCTTTAAAATATTTTGTCTGTTTTGGCTTCAAAATATATATTTGTTGACATTTTATAACCATAATAAAAACTCTTATAATTTATGGAATTGACAGTAATTTGAAAAAAATCCTTGGTACTTAGCATGAAAGTCATTTTTTGATATTTTTAGCTGAAACTTTATTCCACTATGGAACAAAATAAAAGACAAAATATAAAGTATTAAGTTTCAAATTTAGTACCACAGTTTCTGCAGAGCACTCTGGAACACTTTAAGCAGACAGGCTTTTTGCACTTAGTACATATATAAGATGTTTTCCTATCAAATTTTGATGGGCAAATATAACATCGTTTTCTTTTTGCTGGCTCTGCTTGATTTTCTTGGGGTAGGTTGAGCTTTTCAGGTCCTAAAATATCCTTAATCAAAGTTCATGTTTGGATAGAATCCCTTCATTATATACTCGTTATTTCAATTTAGGAAGAATTAGTTCTTGTTCTAATGGCTTCATAAAGTCCAATTTCTATCTATACTTTTCTATATAATGTAAGAATTTACTGTTGCCCTCTACCATTCTGGAAGAAAATGGCCATTGGCCATGTAAAGGTTCTTCAACCAACAGACTAGTTTTCATATTTTTGATGTACCACATCTACTTCTGATTTTGTCTTATTGTGTAAAGCTATCATTTTAGGTTTATCTGTTTTTTTCGTTAGTACCAGAAAGCTGGTGCATTGACAATACTGCTATGACAGCTTTTGATTTTTCAGTGGCATGCGAAAGCAGTGTCATCAGTTCAATATCCACATAATGAAGAGTCTATAGGTCGGATTCTTGCTGGTAAACTCAAGTGATTTCTTGTTCCATTGCAAAGTGTGTAGATAAGTTATATTTTGCTTTTGTAACTCATTCACCAGTTCAATTGAGCTAAACCAATTGTCTCCAGTAAAGTGGAGATTCAAATTATAAATGTTGTTGTTGTTGTTGTATGCCATCAAGTCTTGTGCAACTGATAGCGGCCCTCACAGGGTTTGTAATGGCTGAGTGTTTTAGGATTGCCTTGGGAGTGGATTGCCATGTCCTTCTCCCATTTTTGCAGTGCTGGGAATCAAACCCAGGACCTCAGAGACTGCAGAGAGGTGCTCTATCAACTGAGCTAAATACCAGCCCTCATATTATAAATAGATTCAGCTAAATGAAGTATTGGTTGAGGAAGTTTGCCATGCCTCAGAAGATGTTGATCCAGTCCTTCGCTGTCAGAATCTTTTCTGCAATATAAATAAGCATTGAAACAATAGCCAGTTTTCACTTCGGCTAAAATTGGAATTTTTATCCTGTATTTGTTGAGTCTCTTAAGTATTTTGAAATGACAATGACCATGAAAACCTACGAACATTTCACCGAATTTAGTATATTCTGCTAATGTGTAGTTGCTTTGAAAAATTTCCACAACCTTTTCAAAACACCAAGCTGTAGATGTTGCTGGATCATTATCATACTTTTGCTGCCTGGCTTTAGAATTATCAAAATAAGGCAGGTAAGTAAATTCAACATTCTTTTCAGAGATGTAGTGGTGCAAAAAAATCTCTACTTGTTCCATCTATAGCAAACATTGTAGATAAATCTTCATTTCCTGATTTAAAAGCACTATTATATAAGCTGTTCTATAAAAGCTTGAAGTTTGATTATATCTAAATTTTTCAGTTCTGGCCAATCCTGTAGTTTATATTTTGCATGAGTTTTCTCAAGGTTTTTATTTGTCCATAGAATGATTTCTTCCTATATTTCCTCAGAAAATAAACAATGCCAAATGTCTCTAACATGTGTGGACTCTTGCAAATTTTTTATAGGGCTCTTGGGACCCAGTAATTTTATTAACTTATTAATGGTGAAGGGGCTGGGATTTAGCTCAGTGGGTAGAGCGCTGCACTGCAGTCTGTGAGGCCCCGAGTTCAATTCCCAGCACCGCAAAAATGGGAGAAGGGCCTGGCAATCCACTCCCAAGGCAATCCCGAAGCACTCAGCCATTGAAAACCCTATGAGGGTCGCTATGAGTCTTGGATACCGACTTGACAGCACCTAACAACAACAACAACATTAATGGTGGAAACTCTTCTGGATCTGTATCTTTCTGCTTTATACCACTTGAGTCAATTTTTCCTGTAAAAATATTTTTGAAATTACTTTCAGAGCACATTGTTAAATATTTTTCATCACCTCCTCCTTCTGTTTCTCCTTCTTGTCCGTACCTATCTTCTCTTACTCTTTCTTCCCTTACTGCTCTTTCTTCTACTTCTTGATTGGTATCTGTACCATGAGAATTCACTGACTGTCTATCATCATCACAATGATCCAAGTAACTCATCTTTTTTTTTAAATCTAATTCATCCAAAATTTGTTGTGCAAACTTTGGAAGTTGAGGATCATCAGACTTTATAGAGATAGGACATCATTTGGGTGGTATTTTTTCAATATTATTTACTATAAGAAATATAATATTGCATAAGAATAGAGGGATAGTAATTTAAAAAAATTAACATACATCATGATGTTGGGTTTCAGAGACCTGAACCCTCTTGTAGCTCTTACACTTAGCAGATCAAATTGCACATGCCACTACCTGAGAAGTAGGCCTAATTTTAGGAAGGTATTGAAGAGATGAGGGGTTGCACAAAATTAGCATGTACAAGGCAAATGTAAATACGTTGCTTAGGTTTGTTTGATCCATATGTCACCACGTAAGTGTTACAGAAAAAAGTATACAACTTTATCTATGGTGGCATAGAAATCAATATTTATATCTATCTATGGATGTTTGAATCCATACTGTTTTTTACTGCTTTATTCTATGTACATGTCTTCCATGTATTATGACAAAACATTGAAATTGATAAAACAAAACACCCTGTTCAATTTCTACAACTATGGAGCTTACATTTTAGCGATGTCGATAATCATTAGAGTACTAAGCATAAATTAATTAAAATTGTGCTATGATGTGGTGAGTTTTAAGCATAATTCAGCTGGTTTAAGGGATACCCAGTGAGCTGGTAAAGTGTCATTTCTGGGCATGTTTGTAAAGCTGCTTTCTGGAAAGACTGGCATTTCAAGCAGTGGACTGAGTAAGGAGGGTTGGCCCTCACCCAGTGTGAGTGGGCACCATCCAGCTGGACGATGGCCTGGATGGAACAAAAAGGCAGAGTAAAGGCCAGTTCTCTCTTTCTTCTGGAACTGGGACAATGTTTTAGTTCATTTTGTGCTATCGTAACAGAATACTACAGACTAGGTAGTCTATAATGGATAGAAACATATTGGATCATGGTGCTGGAGGCTGAGAAGTTCAAGATTGGGGGTCTAGCATCTGGTGAGGGCCTTCTTTCTTCATCATCTCATGGCAGAAGGTGGAAGGGTGAGAGCGGGTGAGAGAGGGTGAGAGGGCTGAACTTTCCTCCTATAAGAAACTGACTCCTCAGGTCATGGCATTAATCCTCTCACAAGGACAGTGTCCCCATGACCCAACCCCTCCATTTAGGTCCCACTTCCCAATGGTGCACACTGGAGATCAGGTTTCCAACATGTGAATCTTGGGGACACATTCAAGACACAGCATATTCTCCTCTTCTCCTTCCCTTAGTCATCAGAATTCCAGGTTTTTCGGCTTTGGTGTCTAAACCCAGTTGTCCCTGGATTTTCAGACCTTCAGCTACGGACTGAGAGTTAGTTGCACCACTGGCTTCCCTAGGTCTGAGGCTTTGGAATTGGACTGAGCCACAATACTGGCTTCCCTGGTTCTGTAGTTTGCAAAAGTCCTGTCCTAGGACTTTTCATCCTTCATAATTGCATAAACCAATTGTCCTAACAATTTGCCTCCCATGTATCTATATATCTATAAATATTCTGTAGGTTCTGTTTCTCTGGATAACTCTGACTAATACATTGATGTCTACAGCCATACCACTCTGGCTTCTGATCCCATGTGATCTCGGAAGATAAGTAGGATGGGGCCTGGTTAGTCCTTAGATGGGAGACTGCCTGGAAATACCAGGTACTGTAAGCTTGTCAGAAGGACCTGGCTGCCCACTCCCAAAACAATCAGCTGTTGAAAACCCTGTGAACAGCCGAGAAGCACTGACAATAGTGTTTCACCTATTTTATGTAGGTTTGCTATGAGTCCTCAACAGCTTGATGTTAGACTCAGCTGAGTGAATTGCTTGACCAGCTTGATGTTAGACTCAGCTGAGTGAATTGCTTGACCGAGGGAATGTTAGTGGATGTGACATTGGCAGAGGCTTTAGGTGTGCTCGTATGATTTGTCTTTGGTCTAATGCTGCTTTATTAGTAATGAGAAGAACATGCCTGTGTAGCCACTGGCTCCTGGCTGAGATGCAGAGCAGACCTGAATTAAGCCAGCCACAGTCCTCAAGTGAGAAAAATGGTGGTTGCTGTAAGCTGCTGAGGTTTCATTGCACCTTTTGCTAAGCATAAGAATATAAGTGAGGAGAAAAATTAGTAGTCTAGATAGGAGATAATGGTGGATGGGGCTAAGTTAATGTAGAAGCAATTGAAAAAAAATGAATAGATACTAGACATAGTCAGACTTTAGGAGTGATTATAAGGAGGTTTCATTGAATGTGAAGGTAAAAGAAAAGGAAATGCCAAGATGGTACTCAACTAAAGAACCTTGTAATATTGTTCAACCTCACAATCCTAAAGATAATTGAATATACCCAAGACTTCCAAGTGTTGTAGCCATTTTCCTGTGACTGTGAAGGTAATTATTTTGGTGAAGAGAGTAATTAGCCAGACTCCTTCTTTTAGGAGTACAGGAGGGAGGAGCCAGGCTGGTGGGACTTTACTATTCCTCTGTAAGAGAGCAGTACCAGCTCAACCTTTAGGGGACCTGTTATCCTGAGCTGGTCAGAGCAAGGCCTTTCCTTTTGACATGATGGATGATCTTAGGTCCTATTAAGGCTTTAAGACTGCCACAGGCATGCCACTTTCTGCTGCTAAGAACCACTGAACTATTATCCTCATAAGGCAGCAAAAATTCCTTGATGTATTATGTTTCAGTGCAGGATACTTCTCAGGCTCTCTGCCTAAGGAGCACTTTGTGCCTGAACCATACAGTCAGCCCTTTCCTTGCACAATTTCCTGATCACTAGTAAGTAATTCTTATGGTGGGTTATATATTTTTTCAAAGAAAGTAATGAACTATGTTCTGTCCAATATTAGTAAGCTGCAAGCAGTGTGAGTTTCATTAACATAGCAAATAAATGGCAACCCAGTTGTTGAGAAAATGGGGTTGTGAACTCTTAGAAAAGTCACAAATACAGGAGAAATCCAACTCTCTCTGTCACTGACATTGCTGTCCCAGCAGTCATTGGATTTAATAATCTGTAAACAGCAAGCTTCTGTGGCATTTCTGATGGAGGTTAGGGAATCAAACTTACTTGTGACTCACTCATCAGTCAACTCAGCCTGGTGAGGTTGATTGGGTTCTGCCTAATAAATTTGTCTCTGCTAAACATAATTTTAGCTCTTTTTCTCCTCTCAACAGAGCTCAGTCACCTTGGGACTCACCAAAACCTTCACTCTTTGACACAAAAATTAGTAAGATTGTTAAATAAGCATCTTTATAAGTTGATGAATTTGAAAAATATCTCATTTTGGCTTCCCACACTCAAATGCTCCTTTAAGATTTCTATTGGAATAGTTAACAAGTATTTGTTTTTTTTTTCTTTCATAATTCTTGGAAATCCAGGGAAAATATAGCCCAGTAAAGATGAAGAACATGACAAAGATGAAGTAGAAATGGTACAGAAAATCTACAAACTGTGTTATCAATGTAATCAACATTGTACAATTCATGAGATTCCTGGAGTATGTTCTTAGCATCCCCACTGTTCCCATGCCCTGTAGAAAGCCCCTTCCTCTATGTAAACCCAAATATGAAGCATTGTGTTCTTAATTTCAATTATTAAAGACACTGTTCCATTACCAAGGAGAGGAGATGTGGAACTAGTAAACTTTGCTTTTTCTAGTTTCTCAGTATGGGCCTCATATGGCCTTGGGCAATCACTCAGCCTTTCTGAGCTACAGAGTTCTCATCTGGAAAATGAAGAGGCTTTCCTGAATGACCACCATCAGGATCTTTTATGACAAGGTACTATGGTTCTTTGTTTTGTGGTTTGTCAGTTGATACTAGCCTGGATCTCTTATTATCATAATGCTATTTTTGCTGTGTTAATGCCTCTAAAGATTCACCAATTCTTCTTTGCCCTGATAGTAATTTCTTTTGACCATACTGATTACTATAAATGCCATTCATTTTTCATGATTAAGTCAAAGGAGGATCCTTTGCCTTCATATTGTTTATCTTTTTGAGGCTAACATTTCTTATCCTTTTTAATCTCATAAATTTAATATAGCAATGAAAATTGCTGAGAAGTACAAATACAACAAACAAAACAAAATACAAAGATGAAAGCAAGCAAATAATTAAACCACCAAAATTAAAGCAAAATATCAGACACTAAAGAATCCAAAGTGCAATTTAATTTTCCAGAAGGGTCTAGGGAAGAATTCTGTTCTAAATAACCCACAAAATGACATTTGGTGAAGATGGTCTGATTGGCTTTGTGAAAAGTGTCTCATTTCCTAGATATTTGGGGATTTTATTAAATCTCTTTGCCTCAGCAGTAGAGTTTGTTATTTTAACATCTTCGTATATTGCCTTTTATCTGTATAATCTTCTTAAGATGCCTTTTATCTGGGCATCTTGAAGGACATTTTAGATTGCTCTGAAGATTACTTTGATAAGGCCGCCATCCAGGACATTTGACTATTGACTCATCACTGAAATCTACTTGTTCACTCTCAGGAGCATTCTGTGGCTCCCAGCCCTAACTTCTTTAAAGGTCTAAGAGGAGGAGATGATGCTTTCCAGTTGTATTGGTAATGGGAATTCAGGAAAAAAGAATGAAAACATCCCAATAGAATTTGGCTAGCAGGGGAATAAAGTGGCTTTGAAATCTTTAATAGTTCTTCATGGTCAGAAAGTGGTCAGAAACTTTACTACATCCTTATTAAGACATAGAGTTTTGACTCTCTGACTCAATGTTTTCCTTCCAGTTATATGTTTTATAGGTATAGTCTCATAATGTTTTCTAATAGTTGGACATTGGTCCCCAATTCTTTTGAAATAACTCTGTTTTATTTGAGAAGCTTTAGCTTTATTTACTTCTATCTTTTCATATAAAAATTGGGTTTTTAAAGAAAAAAAAAGGTAGTTAAAAGAAAGGTAGACTAAATAATGGTGTTTATTGCTTGGAAATATATCTATTTCCTGCACATGAGGTGTGATCCCAAAATATAGTGAAATGGTTAAATAAAAAATTATTATAATAAAAGACATATGGGCATTAATCACCTCAAAACACTCTCCTTGGTTTCAAACACCTGTATCTCATCATTCTTTCCAGTTTCTGAAGCAGCTCTGGAAGTCTCCTTTTGTGAGTGTTTTTAGATTGCTATTGTGGCTGCTTCAATATCCTGAATCTATTCAAAATGTTTACCTTTCATGGTCATTTTGACTTTGGGGACTAGCCAAAAGTCTCCTAGGAGCAGAACCAGTGAATAAGGTCGATGAGGACACACCATCTTGTTTATTTGACAGCAACTGTCATACCAGAAGTGTTTTTCATGATCCATGATTTAGGGCCACTTCTCTCAACTGTAGCCCATACTCAACTGACTGCATAGAACAAGTTGAAACTTGTGTATACTATTACCAAGGCTCAACACACCATTTTCCATTTCCTGTACTGAAGTTCCCTGCTTTTCCATTGGATGGCACTTGGCAGCAGCATTCAGCATATATATATTTTTAATTGCACCTCGTAATTTCCTATGACTTTCAAAGTACAGAAACCAACTAAAGTTCTACATAGTCAGGGTGGATTCTTGTGCACAAGAAACTTCTCTAATATATCCCAATTGCAGATTTTCATGTTAGTTTATATAGTACACATCTGTAGGGGATTCTCAGCATTTAAATGGTCATCATTACCATTGTATTCTTAATTCTACTTCATTCATTCATTCAAAGCGTCTATATAGTTCCTATAATATGACAGACACTGGGACTATGTGGAGAATACAAACATGACAATTGGGGAGTTCTTGATTTACTTTGACACCTTCAATTGGTACACATGGTGGCATTTTTGAAAATTAGGTCAAGTACTTAGCAGAATCTTTAATTTTTTAGAATTTAAATAACATGGATATTTTGGATGCAAATCTGGTCCCAGAAGACTTTGGCTTGCTGAATAAAAATAACACAATGTATTTTCATTTATTTGAATGGTTTACCATTATTGATTGATTGTAATAAAAAAGAAGTGTGTATATACATACATATATATAATATATATTTAAAAACCATATTCCCAAATACAGTTGAAATGTTGTTTTAGTTCTCCATGAAACTCCTTGGTCACAGACATCTACATACATCTTTAAAATTAGAAAAAATTGATTATGCACATATATGTGTGCACATGTGTGTATGGTTAATGAGTGTTGTATCCTCACAGGCAGTCAAAATGCCTGCCAGTTCTACAAGTTCTAGGCCAAAAACTATATTTGGTTGCTTATTTTTATTTTGTAATGAGTCAAAAATAAGAACAAATTTAGCATAATTATAGTTATTCTAAGCCTTACTACTTTCTTTAAAACAGAGTTGAAAATAATTTCTATCATATATACCTGCTTTATAAGTTATCCAAATTTTAAAGTATTTAGAAATCTATATTTACCATATTCATAATTTTTCATCTTAATTTTGGCATCTTTTAAAGCTTTGAGGTATGTATAAAAGGAATTTATAATAGCTTCAGCATTTAGCTAGATTTTTCTATTCTTTAAAAGCTTTGAGCTATGTAAAAAGTAAATTTATAACAGCTTAAACATTTAGGTAGCTGTTATGAAATTTTATGAAAGGACGAATGTTTTTATGCCATCTTTTTATAGTTCTTCCCTTCTCATATGTAAAGCTTGTTTTATAAAGTGTGTCCTTATTACCAAAAAGACAAATTTCTCTAAAGAACAAAGTGTTATGTTCTTTACTTATCACACAGCTCAGATCAAACTTGAACAGGGATATAGAATTAAAGATTTGTGCTTTGACTCAGAGATGAATATATGGACCTTTAGAGTTCCTTCCTGATACAGATGCTCTTTGATTTATTGTGTAATTAAACTCATCATATGTTGAAAATATTGTTAAATAGCAAATGCATTTAATGCCCCAAACTTACTGAGCATCATAGCTTAGCAACACAGTACACTGTGGAGTGTCAGATATTTCTCTCTTCCATATGCCCTTCATCTTGAGAGAGTTGTCATCCTGCATAGTACTTGTGTGGTAAAAGATAAAAATTCAAGTACAATTACTATTGCATGTGTATTGTTCTTGCACCATCGTGAAGTCAAAGAATCTTAAGTCAAACCATGATAAGCCAGCAGCCTTCTGTATATCATTCTCAAGCATATATGTGAATCTCTGGTGCTATGGAAGAAAATTGTTCAAGGTTGCTTTATTGAGTTAAGTGTATAGAACAGGAAAAAAGCGAAGGGATGTGGGTAGTGTGAGGGATAAAGCAAAGACATATCCTTCTGAAGCAGGTATGGAGCCCTCCTAGTTAAACTGAATTGGGCCAGGCCCCAGCTTCCATACCTGAAGATTCAGAGCACTTCTCAGTGTCAATAATGCCCAACGTATTTTTCGTTGTGATTTCTTCTGGACTATTTCCGCTGGCATTTAAAATGTAGTCTGTTAATATAAAATTTGAGAGGCAAAGAGGCCAATGGTTCAGAGAATGATTGTCACTGGACAATGTTGCTCACAGTTCCTAAGAGGAAAGACACACCACATCATAGGGGCTGGGTGTGGGGAAGCACTGGGGTCAGGCAGGAGGCAGAAGGAAAGGGGGAAACTGTGGGCAACAGGCTTTGGTGAAGTTTCCACAGGAAAGAGCAGGAAAGTCAGGGTAAATAGGCTCAGCCTGGCTCTGAGGCATAATGGCTGTCCTTGGCTACGTACTACATGGCCTTGGGATGACTAGGTACAGGTAGATAGTGGCCCAGATTATGAGACCATGATAAAGGAAGGGTTTGGGGATTGGTCTCTGGATTGGTTTGTTTGCTTTTGAAAAACACCCTCTAGGAGCTGGCTAACTCTGGGAGAGACCGTCCTGTCCCTCTGTTCCACAAGAGCATGGAGAGCATCAGAATATAGAAAATAAAACGGTAAGGCCAATCTGATTGGGGTTGTTGGTATCTTCTTTCTGCTCTATAGAGACTGGATCAAAATATGGCTTCTTCACAGGTTTTCACAAAAGTTTCAATCACATCAAGAATATTGTTAGTTTAGACTTGAAGTGTTTGGGGAAGCTATAAGGAGTTATATGCAGCTGTGGGCATTTTCTCATTTTTTTGTCTTTCTCTATTCTTTCCCTTCCTTCCCAATACAAGCAACAAATTGCCCTGCTTGCCTCCGGCAGGACAAATTCTTCCATTTAGTCTCATCGAGGTCTTAACTTCTACTACAGACAAAAATTTTTGAGCACTAGTGGACCTGTCCTCTTTATGATTAACACTACTGCCATCTGCTAGAAAAATAAAAATTCCTTACCTTATTATACATAAACATATACTGATAAAATGCCTGGAGGAGAAACAAAGATAACAAAAGCAAAATGTGATTTCAAATTAACCACAAAGTTAAAGCAAAGGTGGAGAATATGGCTCTGTTGAATCCTGAGTGACAGTTTCGGGAGCAGCATTGATAAACATACTGCCATGCTGTTCCCCGAGGCAGAATGTGATCTGTGAGTTTGTAGAAGGAATTTATTGGATGTCCTTGGCTATCATAATGCAATGTGTGTCACTATTTGGAAGGAGACCAAGGGCAGGGGACCAAGGGATGTTTTCCAGGCAGCACGGAATGGGCTCCAGCCTGTACAAAACCCTTCCTGGCTTCAGTGGGTTGAGCTGTTCCTCTAACTATACTACATATGCCCTTGACCAAGGACTTTTGGTACAGGGAATATAAGCTCTGGGATGTATTTGCCATGTTCTCTTGGAACTTTCTGAATCTGAGTCAATTCACCTATGAAATAGAAATGATGTCTGTCACATATGATTGTGCAAGTTACTCCAAAGTTTGTATTTAAAACTGGTTAGCCTTGAGTAACACTAAGTTTTATTGGGTGGGGCTTAGCTCAGTTGGTAGAATACACCTCTGTGTTCTCTGAGGCCCTGGGTTCAGTTGCCAGCACCACAAAAATGGGAGAAGGACCTGGTAGCTCACTTTTGAAACAATCCTGAAGCAATCAGCCATTGAAAACTCTGTGAATAGCATAGAAGCACTAACTCAGTGCCAGGCATGGCAGTGTCGGGGAGTGTTTCCTTCTGTTGTACATAGGATTGCTATGAGTCACACCTGACTTGATGGCACCTAACAACAACAACAACAACAACAACAACAACAACAACAACAACAACAGTGCTATTTATCACAAGCACAATTGTAATCTAAATCACACCATAACAAACACTCTCATTTGTCCCAAACAAATTGACTGATATAGCACTTATTGCAATATTCTGTATTAGTCAGCTGGTGTGTTTCTGTTACAGAGAAATTGACAGAGCAAACTTATAAGATGAAATATTTATTGGGGGCTTATGGTTAGAAGGTTTTAGTCCATAAAGGTGGATGCTGTGGCAGCAGGGCAGGCATAATAGAGCCTGTGGCACAGAACCTCACATGTTGGTGATAAGGGAGCAGTAAAGGACCACAACCTGGGCTCCAGGTAAAAGCTTCCATTGGCTGACCCCAGGGAGCCTGTTCTGTACATCTAGAGTCCCTCTCGAAGTTTCCATAGGCTCCACAACAGCACCACCAGCTGGGGACCAAACCTGACCTTTGGGGGACATTTAGATCCGAGCCATAACACATTCAGACATTCTAAAATCAAAAGAAACTGGACAATTTGCCTTTTAAGTAAATGTTAGCTTGTGTTCTTTTTCAGCTACAAACTTTCTGAGCTGAACTCTGTGATTGCATCAAGAGTATGAGATACTCTGCTGATTGCTACTTGTTTCTTCTGCTCTGACAAGTGTGCTTTAAGGACAAAGAGAAGGGGGGAGAGAGAGAAAAAAAGAGGGAAGTGGAGAGAGAGAGAGAGAGAGAGAGAGATAGAGAGAGAGAGAGAATATGAATGCAGAATGGGGCAATAAAGAGCTATTGATGAAGAGCTGCCTGAATACTTTCCTCTCTGATTTGCATTCAACAAAATCAGGACTTTACTGGCTCAACCGTCTTGATTTCTATAGCTACTTACTTCTTATTTTCAAGTTATTATTAAACATGTTTTAAGTTCCACAGTGCATGACCATAAAGCAGGTAAAAAAAAATGCTTCCTGTATGACAGCATCTGCTTCCAGGTCCTTCTTTATCTTTTAACTTAAAACTTAGGGTTATCCCCAAAAGTAATGCCATAATAAAAGAGGCAGCTAAAGGAATACTTTGCGGCCTTTCCCTAGTTATTCTGTGTTATAAAAACGAGTTATATTCAATGAGTAAGGTTGCCATTGTGTTTGGGACTGATCATTATAGTCAGTGTGTGCAACCGGCTGGAATGCAGAGGATTAAATAGGCACCAGACTTCACGCCTTATCTACAGTAAACAATCCAGGAAGCCAACCTACGAAAGGTCACACTTGCAGGAAGTCAGGCTGTTCTCTCTAGTAACATTATAGAAAGCCAGCCAGTAGCCCCTATAATCACTTGGCCACAAATGGTCAGGACTTGATTAATAACAGACAGCTTTGCTAACTTTGTCTTACCATCTAATTCAGGACCAATCAAAAAAAGCCAAATATGCACCCATGGCCAATTGTGTGGATGCCTGGCTTCTCATTAGCCTCCTGACCACTTGTCAAGGCCAGTAGTCTCTAATCAGTGCACAAATGAAGATTTCTGTTGTTGTTGTTGTTGTTTTTTCCAGTATAGCTGTCCCTTTCTCTGCCTGCCTTCAAGTTTCTGCCAAAACATAAATAATGGTGGCCAGTTCCCTTGCTAATGCAAGGTAAGAATAAATAAACTTTATTGTCCCCATCTGGCTAGTCTTCATTAATTTCCACAGTTCCAAGAGAACAAAGAGTCCCACTATAGACAACTCTGTACAGATTCTTTCTCATTGCCAGGGGTAATCTCAATGACTGCTGAGGTTGGGTAATGGTGTCTGCTTCGTAACTGGACAGCCCAGTCCCAGTGGGATATGTGCCAGTGGAGGAACATGAGGTCAAAGGTGAGGAAGGGGGCAATCAAACCTCCTGTTAGCAAGGAACTGAGAGACAAGTAGAGAAATGGCAGAGCAAATTGAAGAGTTGCTGTAGGTCTCTAAGAGGAAGGCACTGGAAAGCCCATAGCTTGCAAAGAGCCACAGAACACAAGCTGAGCAATAGTTTCAACTGTTCATTGTCCTGCTGTGAAATGTCCAAACATTACTGACTTTAGCAAGTTTATGACAATATTTTTCTAGCTTCTAAACTGTTTCTGACATAGCTTTGAAATTCATTTAAAAGGATTTCCCTTCTATCTTAAATACATCAAAGCAGTGCTTCAGGCAGAAGGGTGATGCAGGGAGATTCATTCCTATGAAAGCCAATTTGGAAAAGATAAAACTCACAACGTGAAAGTGAACTTACCAAAAGCATCATCAGAAAAAGCCAAACCAGTAGAAGCTATAACAGAGCGTATTTGCTCCATTTAACTCGCCAACAATCATTGTCAGCGTGACGCAATTTTGATTAAGACCTTTTAACTACAGAATGGATCTTCCTTAACTCACTGACTTTTGGTACTAATTGAGCTGTTTCTTTATTTCTCATTTACTCTAGTGTGTATTACCTTGTTTGTGTTTTATTAGTTATAGAAGTCACCACTGCAATGCTGGAGTCTGCTCTCCCAGACTACCTCTGTGGAAGCTCAAGGCTCCTGCTCACTTCTCAACAGTAGCAGTTCTCAATGGTAACAGCTCATTAGAACATTCTGGGGAGCTTTAAAAAAAATATCCATCATTGGATGCTGCCTCAAACCAATTAAATTATAACCTCTCAGCCTATTTTTAAAAATAACTCCCCAGGTGATTCTAATGTGCATAGAGTATTAAAAAGCCCTTTCCTTGAAGCATGATTTTCTTGACAGTAAGTGTCACCTTGAATTGTAGTCACGTTGTTTGAGGGTTGTCAAAATTTAATAAAACAACTTTTACTTTGTCCATTTTAAGGTAATGGTAACACAGATTCTGCAGACCGACTCTCTAGAGCCTTCTGTGGCTTGTTCAAAGCTGCACATGTCCCAGGATCTAAGGCTAGGGGGTGGGAGTCACCTGACTTAGGGTAATGGGACAATGGAAAGCAGATTCATCTATTCCTTCTCTCTTGCTTGGATTTTCAATATAAAAGTAATAAACTACCTGGGAAGGCTGAGCGCCAGGCCTGTAATCCCAGCGACATAGGAGGCTGAGGCAGGAGGAGAATCGTGAGTTCAAGGCCAGAGGCACCTTGCATAACTTCATGAGACTCTGTCCCAAAAGAAAAAAAAATCAAAAAGGGGGTTGGGGGTGAAGCTCAGTGGCAGAGCACTTGCCTAGCATGGATAAAGCCCTCTGTTTAACCCTCAAGTACTGAAGACAAATTACCTGGGAAGGAGACAAGGACAGGAAGAATGGTTATAGGCCAAGCTGGCTGTGCAAAGAGGCTGAGAATGACACAGTGTCACATGTCTGCTCTGTTAGAGAGTGTAGCATTGCCAGTGACCACCTCAAGGGCCTAGAGATGAGATGGCATTTGCATTGACAGTTAGAAGAAGCTTTAGGTGACTTGATCTGGTGGCATGGCCACTGCACTTATTGTTCCTCTTAGTCTCAGAATTGGATGACGATAAATCCCCAAGAGTCTCTTTATGAGGGATGGAGTTTCCTAGAGTTCAGGAGAGCAAAAATAAGGTACGATTTCTTTCAGAGTAGAGAGAATCAGAACTGCATGTCTGGATTGTCCAAAAGCTCAGTAGCTAGGCATTTAGGGGCAGTGTTGCTAGCATGCCAGCGTCTTCACCAAAGGTGAACATGTCTTCTCCTACAGCAGCAGTCAGCAGCAGCAGAGGGCATAGCCCCTGGGCTTACAATAACTAGAAATTTCCTTGCAGATATATTTGGTGGTGGTGTTTGGGGTCTCCTGAGAGGTACACAACCTAGAATGAACTTTATTTCCTGAGTTTACTTTGAATATGTTTTCATGGAAATGACTGCTTTAGGTTTCTTAACTTGATTCCCCTCTTTACATTGGTAGAACTACTTCCCCATAAAATGAGTATGATTTTCTTGAGTAGTTGGAGAGACACAAAACATTCTCTTTATTCTTGAACACCTCATTGACCTTGGAGAAAAGAGTTTCAGAATAATGTCCACTCTCAGCCTCACTCAAGGTAAAGAAATGCTAATTTGTGTATGATCCCTTTCAGAGCTGGCAGAGTGCCCTGGCAGCTTAAATTTTGTGTATTTTGCTTAACATTACCTAGTGACCCTTCTTGCAAAAGACACAGATTGTCTGTGAGGAAAATCACTACAACATCACCACTACTTTCACCAGAAAGTAGGCTCTCTATTACATTTGTTAGCAGAATAAAAAGCATAAGGAAAACCATAAAGAATATTATAGTTTATTTTTAATTAATAAATCCAACAACTCCCCTTATCAAATGCTTCCAGGACTATGTTCATGCATTTTTTCATTTGTTGAACATTTTGTGAGCATTTATCAAATGCCACACAGTGATGTGGGTGCTGTAGACCTAGCAGTAAACAAAGCAGCTCAAGATGTGGTCTTTCCCAAATCAGATTTTACAGAGAGGGAGCTAAACTAAAACAAGGGCACAAATAGCATAAATTGAAGAAGGAACAAAATGTTATGAAGATGACAAAATAAATGACAGGCAAGAAACTGATTGGCAGGGGGCTCCACTATTAAGCACTATTGGAGTTGCATCATAGAGGACAGGGAGTTTGAGCTGAACCCTGAAGCAGGAGCTAGACGCAGTCAACAAGGATTGGAGGTAATGTGTTATAATTACAACAGAGAACAATTCAGTTTTCATTTGAATAGGAATAAGCTGGTGCATTTGAGAAATTGAAAGAGGCTTTTTGTGCCCAGGGGATAGAGTAGGGCTTGAGTAGGTGGGGCCAGATGGCATACAGATTTCTAGGTCATGGTAAAGTGTTCATTTCCCAAGTAGACTCAGAAGGTATTATAGGACCTGAAAAGGGGAGTAACGTATCTGCACTTTATGAAAATCACTTAGACTACCTTATGTTGAAGAGAGAACAATGGGGCAGAATTGGACACTGTATGGGAGAAGGGCCCGGCAATCCACTCCCAAGGCAATCCCGAAACAGTCAGCCATTGAAAACCCTATGAGGGTCACTATGAGTTGGATACTGACTCAACAGCACCTAACAACAACAACAACATGCAGGATTAGCAGATTATTCAGAGGCCTAAGCAAGAGATGACCATAGCTTGGGTAATGGTGGTTTCAGGGGAGTTGGAGGGAATAAACAAGGCAGTAGAGTCATCAGGACTCAATGATGGATCAGAAATAGGGAGTGAAAGGACAGAAGGACTCAGTGGTGATTCCCAATATCATCACTTACAAGACAGGGGAGAATAAGGAATGAACAGGCACTTTTTGTTGTGTTTTGTTTTTTTGGGAGGGGGGATATTTGGAGAAACCATTAATTGTGCTGGAATGTTAAGTTTGGGAAGTCTGTTAGATATCTATGAGTCATGTCAAATCAATCATTGCATATGCTATAGAAGTTTGGTGTTCAAGAGGGAGACTAGGTAGGGCTCTCATCTGAGAGTTAGCATAGAACAAATCATATTTAAAGCCAAGGGACTAGATTAGGTTGCTTAAATGAGAGAACTTGGAGAGAAAAGAAGAGAGACTGGACTGGCTTCTTCTTGCAGAGGAAGAGGAGCTCCCTATGACCCTTGCAAAGAGTAGCAAAAGGGGAGCAAGATATTACAATGCAAAGGGCACCAGCCAGATAGGAGAAGGTGTTTTTAAGAAGGGAAAATCTTTCTATGTTTTGCTGTAAAGGGGAGAAAGAAATGAGCAATTAGCTAGAGATGGATGCAGGACCAAGGGAAGATTTATTTACTTACTTTTTATAGCAGAGCTACCAACTCATGTTTATTATCTGATGGTTATGGAAGCGAACGGGAGAAAGTTAATGTCAAACAGCAAAATCCAGAGGGTTGGTTGTAAAATCTTTGCTACTACTCCTTCCAGCTGGATTAATTATTCCCTTGTTTCTATTACCATAGGGTTTGCTTAATAATATTTATAACATTTTAGTATGGTTAATTATGTAAATTTCAGGCTCCCAAGTGGATTGTAAAGTCCTTGGGAGAGCATGTATTTTTCATTGATTGTCATCTATGTCAAGTGCTCTATTAGGCACATTTTATGTGTGATCTCAGTTACTCTTTTCAACAGCCTTTCATGAGAGGCATAATCTTTTTTATAGATGAGGGAATTCTGGCTCAAAAAGTCCGAATAACTGATAACAATAATGTGGTTGGTGAGTTGAAGGCAGAGTGAAGACCCTGCCCCTGAACTGCAAGCTTTCCTTTGCCACATTTTTTGTCCAATGGCTTTTTCTGCTATGTATCTCCAGTGTCGAGCTAGCCCAGTTCAAGAATAGGCATGTACTAACTTGGAATTCAATAATAGTGAAGAAGTAAAACAAAGCTACATTAATAAACATTAACAACCAGCTCTTCGATTACTCTCTTGTCCCTCTGGTTTTGATAACACATTCCATTTGTTGATGTAGCAGGAATGCCCCCAATTGTCCTAGCTCACAGGGTCCCTTCATTGGAACCCCCATGTACTTCTTTATCACAAGAATGGCAAGAGCAAGGGAGACCATGCTTTAAGTCAGGGTGCTGATGTCCTCAACTCTGGCATGTCCATGTCAGAACTTTCTGGGAAGGAGGGGTCCTTGGATTTTAAGAACATTTAGCTAAGTAAGTGAAGTTGGTTTCCTGCAACTAGACAACCACCAAACTCAAGAGTATTCAATTTAGTTATACTTTTTTAACCTTAAGATGATGATTATTTCCTTCTGTTTTGTGTTTCTCATTATCAGGAATCTTTTTTTCAAGTTTATCACATAACAATAACCTTATACAATTTGTTTACAAATAGAAAATTTCATTTAGGAACTTTAGCAGTTATTTTCATCATCAAATACACTTGCTCCACCATTGTTCTACTGGGGCTGGGATTTAGTTCAATTGGTAGAACACCACTCTGCAGTCTCTGAGGTCCCAAGTTTGATTCCCAGCACTGCAAAAATGGGAGAAGGATATGGTAATCCACTCCCAAGGCAACCCTGAAACAATCAGCCATTGAAAACCCTGTGAGGGTCGAGTTGAACACAACTCAATAGTACCTAACAACAACAACAACAACAACAACAACCATTGTTCTATGAAAACTTAATGTGAAAAGCAAATTTCTCCAGTTAAAGGGAGAAAGTTATTGAGTCTGGAGCCAAATATTTGCTGTAAATGAATGAAACCAACCCACAGTACTCTATCTGTACTGTATTAGTTAACTGTTCTCAGTTCTGCTCTGCTCTAGTAGACCTGAGTTCGGCTGGCTTGAGCAGAGATTTTACAAGTTCTGACTCTGGGTATCAATCCTGTTCAGTGTTGACCTATTGCCTGTTTTGTGTTGCTAGTATTTTGTGTATACTTTGGGCACTACAAAATAATTGTTATGCCCATGAATTTTCATTTAATTGCGACTCGAGGATGTGTGCATATGGTTAAACCACGATAAAAATAAGATTCAATTAAGTACCAATGATTCAGTCACAAAACCTGCATTGACTGCCTGCCATGTGCCAAGAAAGTGTGTTTAGAACTATGCACTGTTCAACTGGGAAAATGAAGTTCAGCCCTCATAAGCTCATAGTCCAGAAGAGAGAGACAAACTAAAAATGACTATAATGACTATTTGCCCCATAAAAAATATCTCAGTGTAGATAGCTTCTGGATGTTTTAGGGACATATGAGTGAATATCATAAACCCACCAAGAACCTCTCAGAAGGCTTTTTGGAAGAGGGCATGCTTAAGTTGACTTAGGAGGATGAGTAACATTTAGCTATAGAAGAAAGTAGTAAGATTCAGATGAACATTTCCAAAAGGGAGAAAAGTATTTTCAAAGATAGAGTTGTGAGAAAAGAGAGTGTCTTGGAGGAACTGGTTTTAGCCCAATTTGGCCAGAGCACTAGGCACATGAAAAGATGTAGCAGGAGGTCGGTGGTCCCAAGATAGTAGGGATAGTAAGCATCTGTCTAGTTTTGCTAAAAGGAATGGATTTTATGGTAAAAGGAATATAAAGCCATGGAAACACTTTAATAAGGTTTGCATTTTAGAGGGAATAGTCCAAAAGGAATATGGAAAACTGGTTTGAAAATGGATAAAGCCAGAGCAAAGAGACTGGGAAATTTCTGTAACAATCCATTTTTGTAATTGTGAAGCTGTAAAGTTCAGTCAGTGAGAGTGGGACTAGAGAGTGAAAAGAGTTTAAAGTATAGATTTAGGAAATTAAGTCAGTAGAGATTAATTATTTTAATGTTGATGGTAAGGGAAGCAAGAAATGAATGGGTCCTGCTCTCTGCCTTAGGTGAACTGGATGAATGATATCACTCTTTGAATTGGCTGATGGAGGGCACAAGAGACAGGTCATGTATCATAATTTTTTTGTCATTGTTAAAAATACCTGAGAGAAATAATTTAGAGGGAGGAAGGACTTATTTTGGCTCATGCTTTCTGAGGTTTTAGTTCATGGTTGGCCGGCTCCATTGCTTTGGGCCAGAGGTGAGACCGAATATCATAGCAGAGACAGTGTGATGGAGTACAGGTGCTCAACTCATGGTTGTTGTTGTTGTTCTTAGGTGCCATCTATTCTGACTCATAGCGACCCTGTGTACAGCAGATCAAAACACTCCCCGATTCTGTGCCAGGTACACAATCTTATTTATGTTTAAAGCCCATTGTGCTTTAACACTGTCAATCCATCTGGTGGAGGGTTTTCCTTCTTTTTGTTGACCTGCCACTCTCCCAAACATGATGTCTTTCTCTAGGGATTGGTCCCCCCTGACTACAAGTCCGAAATATGTAAGACACAGTCTAGCCATCCTTGCTTCCAAGAAGCACTCTGGTTGCACTTCTTCTAGGACAGATCTGTTGGTTCTTTTGGCAGTCCATGGCATATTCAATAGTCATCTCATGGTAGAAGGAAAGGAAGGGGGGGTGATAGGTCCAGGGACAAGATATATCTTTCTAAGGCACGCCCCCATTGATCAGTTTCTCTATGTCCCACCTTCTAAAGTTTCCACTGCATCCCAAAATAGCAACACTGTCTAGGGACTAAGCCTTCAACACATGAGGCTATGGGGGACATTTCACACCCAAAGCATAACAACATGTTATACTTGAAGTACGTGGTTCCCATCCATGTGGAGGCAGTCAACAGGTTGTTATTAGGTGCTGTTGAGTTGGTATCCAACTCATAGTGACCCTCTGTACAACAGGGGAAACACTATTGTCAATGCTTCTCTGCTGTTCATAGGGTTTTCAATGGCAGATTGATTTTTGGGAGGGGGTTGCCAGGTCCTTCTCCCAAGCCTACAGCTTCTGGTGTTCCCAGGCGGTCTCCCATCCAGGTACTAACCAGGCCCTCCCCTGCTTAGCTTCTGAGATCTGACGGGATCGGATGCCACAGGGCTATGGCTGCAGGCTAGTCAACAGGTAGATCTTCCTTAAACTGAATGTATACACATGGAGTTATATCAAAACACACAATATTTAGAGTGAAAGTGGACAATGCGAAAAAGATTTAGATATACCTTTTCACCATTTACATGGCATCCGATCCCATCCCATCTCAGAAGCTAAGCAGAGTTGGGCCTTGTTACCTGGATGGGAGACCACCTGGGAAAACCAGGTGCTATAGGCTTAGGAGAAGCACCTGGCAACCCACTCCCCTCAAACAATCATCCATTGGCAACCCTATGAATATCAGAGAAGCATTGACAGTAGTGCTGGGCATGGCACAGTGTCAGGTAGTGTTTCATCTGTTGTACATAGGGTTGCTATGAGTCGGTCCCAATGCAATGGCATCTAACAACAGCAAACAACAACTCTCTGTATTGTCATTACCAGTATGTTCAACCCCCCAAAATTTGAATTGTATTCACCTCAATTTTTGACCATTATTTCTGTATTTCTAGCTTACTCCCTCTAGTTAATTCTAACAGTGTTTCTACTCCAGATGAGATCACCAAATCTGATGTTTTTCCGTCCTTCCTTCCTTCTTTTCTTTCTTTCTTGTTTGTTTGTTTCTTTCTTTCTTCTTTCTTTCTTTCTTTCTTTCTTTCTCTCTTTCTCTCCTTCTTTCCTTCCTTTTGTCTCTCTCTCTTTCTTTCCTTTCTTTTTTATTTTCAGTACTAGGAGTTGAACCCATGCCCTCATGCATGCTTTTCAAGTGCTCCACCCTTACACTGCACCTCTAGCTCCCTTTTTCCTTTTTAAGTCAGAGCCTTGCTAAGTGACACAGGCTATCTCTGGCCTTAAACTTGTGATTCTCATGCTTCCACCTCCCAAGTTGCTGGGATTATAGGCATGCACCTTCATGCCCAGATCTGGTGTTTTCATCTACCATCTTTTCACTACCCCTAACTCCTTCAATGCTCACAATATTTGGACATGCACTTTAAATTCATGATCAATCATTCCAGTCTCTTGTTCCCTCTTGTTTCATTCTACTTACTTGACAAAGTAACAACGCTAATTAAGTCTGATCCTTCAGTTGCTATCTGTGTCTGCACCTGTTCAACTGATTGTGGCTAGAAAAAAACACGTAACTGCGCTCACTGGTCTCATTTTTACATTTTTGCTGATGGATTTCACGTGGGTCTTTTAAGAGCTGCCTGGAAATAAGATTTCCTATTTCTTATTATAGTAACTGATGGTTTCATATCTTCCTTGATCTCTTTAAACCTTCAATTTCTACCCCCTTTTCCTTCCTCACTATTTGGAGACAAACTTGATTTCTTTCTCACTGAGAAAACTGGAGAATTTGCCTAAAAACTTCAAAAGCCTCTCTTCATCACACCAACTTTCCCATCAGAATCTAGGGTGCATATTTTGCTTTCTTGTTCATTATCTCAAGGTCTCCATACTTCCGTTGAAAGCCAAATATTCCAAATTTATTCTAGATCCCCTCCTCTCTTGCATGCTCAAGGACATCACTGCTGCAATCTCCTCTCTCGTCCTTCTCATCAATTTTTCACTCTCTGCGCAATCATTCCCATGAACACACAAACCAAAATAGTTCTCCAATTTTAAAATAACCTTCTCTTGCACTGTCATTTTTGCTCCTCGTAGTGCTTGCTACTCCCTTTGCCTGACTTGTTAAAAACATGGCAACTCCTCATGCCTTTCAAGTCTTTAACACTCTCAGTGAAATATGCCTCAACTAACCCCTTTAGGATTACCAGCTGTCCCTACTCCAGACCTTGCTCTTCTGAGCCCTATTATATGGTTCTACTTTTCCCATGGTTCCTTATATGATGTCCTTATTTGTTTTTTTCATAGCTTATTGTCTAGTATAAGTTCACGGGATTTTAAAGGTACTTTTCCCTTTTGTTTTGTTAATTACTTATTTCAGGATCTTAAAAAAGTAACTAGTTGCTGGGCACAGTGGCACATGCCTTTAATGCCAGTGAGTCAGGGGGCTGAGGCAGGAGGATCACAAGTTCAAGGCCAGAGGCAACCTCTGTAATTTAGTGAGGCCCTGTCTTAAAACAAAAAGTAAAAATGGGCAGGGGTGCAAGTGAATGATAGAGCACTTGCAATGCATGCGTGAGTCCCTTGGGCTCAACTCTCCAGTACCACAAGACAAAACAGTAACTGGTTAAATGTAGGTCTTTCAAATATGTGTATAAGTAAATGCTACTGAACAAAAGAATACTTTGCTTAGAAAAAAATGTACATATATAAAATAATTTGTCCCATATCAGAAAGCTCCCTTAGCACCATATGAGACTTATGTATGAGATTCTGGGATCAGGACTCCAAATGGAGATTGAGAGTAGCTGAACCTAATGGGCACATCGGAAATTTAGCAATAGCTGGAAAAAGAACAGGGAAGAGGTAGCTGAAGGCTCAAAAGTGAAATATGAAACTGAATGTAAGAGGTGACACAGAGATGCAGGCAGGGCTTTGAAAAGATGCTGCAGAGAAAGAGACGGAAGTGAAGGCTGAAGGGGTCCATTAAGTGCTGGGGTCCAAGTGTTGGGGACCGCCACCTACCTCGGTAGAGACAACTGGCAGATGCAGCAGCAGAAAACCGCATGAAAAGAGAGAGCAGAGAGAAAGTGTAGCTGGTGCTTCAAGACATGGGGTTATGAGCAAAAGAAATGAGGGAAACATAGTTGAAGAAGTTGGTTTTAATAAGATGGACAAGATCTGACCAAGTATATGTGCAGAAGAGGAAGAATAAATATTGAGCAAAGGATGGGAGTTTCAGAGTGGGAGAAATCAGTGTAGTTTGGGGAAGGAAAACTAACTACAAAGGATGAGTAGGATTTGGCAATGAACAGATTACGTCTCCAAATAACAGACAAGAAATTTTATGTTCTATGGGTTGAGATCACACCTTTGGAACTAGAGTAGTATTGTAATCCTGCTCTGTGATTTACTAAGTGAGTAATATTGAAAATGACTCTGAGCTGAATTTCTTCATCTTTAGAATGCAGCTAATAGTAAAACCTTTCTATGAAGACTGAATGCAACGGCTGCATGACCTAGATGTCAACCTGGGATTTAGCTGTTTCTCAACCTCCAAGACTTGGAATTTTGCTCCAACCTTAACCAACTCTGTAATGTACCAAAGTCTGAAGCCTTTCTTTAATCCTTTGTGATTTACTGGGATCTTACATTTTGGATCACTGAGGCACTTCTCTTCTCTGTGCTCCTTAGTTGCTCCCACCCTGCCCTCTCCTACCCCTAATTAGGACATCTTATTTCTGAGGCTCTTTCAATTTTTTTTTTTAAATTTAAAATGCAATGAAAATGCCTATACTTAAATGATTTCTACTGAAGATAGGTAGACAGAAGAACAAAGTTGGAGAGAGAATGCCACCAGCAATATTCACAGTTCTTTTGTGTTAACAGCAGTCCCTGGGGTTATACCGAGGAGGTGTCCATTCACCCCTAGAAACCAAGAAGGTGCAGACAGACCAAAGGAAAAGTCATATTCAATCAACTTCGTGACCCCTGAGTTTATTGGGGTTGCTTACAGTGCTACAAATGGCCCATGCAGATCACCAAATAGCATTTACCTACAGCTCTACCAACAGCATGGATCCCCCCTGAGGAGTTCCCACCAAGTGGTCCCACAGGAGGCTGTACCACCCACCCTAGCCAATTGCTTCTCTCTTACATGGTGCTCAGAGACTTGGGAGGAAGGGATCTTGTGAGGGCCTCATCTCCTGGTCCTCCCCATCCTGCCACTAGGAGTGCTAACAGGCTCACTATAAGCGCAGCCCTCAGCTGTGCAGTTGATCCTTTTCCATTGCTACCATGGTGGGCCAAGGTCTCCCAGGTCATTTCAGTAGCGCTATTTTAAGATGCTAATGGTCACATCCAGCTCAGAGGAATCTGTCACAATACAAGCCCTTTAGGGAACATCAGTAGCACTATTTTTACACAGTGTCTGTGAGTCTGAGACGCCCTCCACATAGCTCCTCCCCATTTCTCTCCTCCCTTCTCTCTACCATTCACTTTATGGAATCAAGTCTCTATTGCAGATCATACAGAGAAGCTTTCTCTGTCCTCAGAAGTCTGGAAGATTCTAAAGAGTAAGCCATGGTAGAACTTTTTCCCTTAATCGCTTATCAAGATATTGCTCCAAAGGAAGGTAATTTTTTTAAGAGGAGTTCAGGAGCCAACTGTTTAAATAATAAAAAATTCTTCACCTATGACATTTATAAAATACTTGAGTAAGCAAATCTAGCTGTTATTACCAAAAGGAAAGTGAATATTCAGCTCTTACACAGGCTGGGCTCAGGCTGCAGAGTATCAGAGACTTGGAACACTTTTTAATTCCATTCTTAGCAAATCTGGAGGCTCAGTCCCTAAACTTTCTTCTGCACTGAAGACCTCCTTTCCTAGCTGTCCACTCACTCTCCACTTCTGGATATGTGGTTGGTGTCTCACAGTTATATTGTTTATGTTTCAATAGAATGGGCTGTTCTTTATCCTCTGTCAGAGTTCTGGATTATTATTCTGGGGTCCTAACTAGGTCTACTATGGTGATTGATGGCATGTGGCAAAATGAGAGGAGGGATGATTAATTCCTCTTACCTCAAGATAAACACATGGCATTCTCAATCTCTTCTACTCAAAGGTAACTGTTGGCCAATTCCAGTCACAGAAAGTGATTGGTAGGCTTACCATGTCATAACCTTTATTTTGTGAGTTTTGCACAATTTGGAGCTGATCTCTGGGTAAATGCCATTCTGATTCCACTAAGGTTAAATTTCAAACAGACAATAAAGGGCAAAGCAAGAGCTGAAAGTAATTACAGAGAGGAGTGCACATCTGCTCCACTAGAGTGTCCGTCCATTTTACTGCAGAGGCCGAAATGGATTCATCCTTTCTCAGAACTGGCTGAACATCTTGAACAGTAGGATGCTATTAAATGACAAGATGAGTCCATTCTTGGTACAAAGGCCCAAAGTTTAAGGTGCTCCAAATAAATCATCCCAATAACTTTAGCTAAAATCAGCTAAAATTCTCTTCCTGAGAATACAAAACAGTGATCTTTGTCTTAACCAAAAGCTTTTAGTGTAAGTAACTGGGATATTGAAAAAGTGACATATTAGGTCACACTCTAGAAGTAAGTTGAGATTTTAAGGCAATTTACAAAGCCTTTCATACATTTTGAGAAACATTAAATTAATGTTATTGTTTATGGGCTTCATGTCTACTTGGTGATAACAACAGGCAAATTTTTTAAGGAATTTATGAATTGAAATGGCCTTAGGGATCTCCTCATTAAAGACTGAAATATATTTTCCTCCCTGTAAATTGAGTATTCAGAGTTCCATTTTTGTATCTTTAGCTTTAGTTACAGAAGTCTAATTACAGTAATGTAAAACATGATATTATTGGAGATGCCACTCGAGTTCATAATAATTGACCATCTTTAGGAAGGTCCACATTTCTGTGTAAACAGGGCCTGAAAATTTTGAATATGTATCTTTACTCTCAGACAGAATGCACTTTCTATTTAGCATGTCATTGTGTCCCTCCCACAGACACTGCTGAATTGAGGATATTAAAGATATTGCCAACCAATTATCTAAATGAGGTAGCCTTTTACAATGATAGAAATAAGTTATGTCTATTTCTATTTAAATAGTTTTTACACGATCCCCTTTAAAGCTTTTCTGCCTGTGGCAGTGAGTTATCTGAAAATGATAAAGTCCTTGGCAAAGTCACGTCTGAGAAACTTTGTGATAACATGAGGTGCTCCATGTGTTCCGAGCTCCCTTCACTACCCACTGCCACTTGGTGAAGCAACTTTGTGTTTATGTTTTATGCTTTTTTTGTTTCATTTATTTTTTATTGTGGTGAGAACATATAGGATGAGGTATACTCCTTAAACAAATTTTTATATGGATAGTACAGTAGTGTTAATTGTAGGTACAATAAACAGAAGTATAGAATTCACTCATCTTGAAACACACATGCTGAATCACAGCTCTCCAATTCTTTCTCCTCCTAGCTACTGGTGTTAACCAGCGTACTTTTTCTTTCTAAAAAATTTGTCATTTTTAGATCCCTCAAATAAGTAGTATTGTGTGGTATTTATCCTTCTGTGACTGGTTTTTTTGACTTTGCATAATATCCTTAAGGTTAATACATATCACTTATGATGAGATTTCCTTTTAATGGCTAAATGATATTCCATTTTGTGTGTGTGTGTGTGTGTGTGTGTGTGTACGTGTGTATATATATGCATATATAACATTTTATTGATCCACTTGTCTATTGGTAAGCATTTAGGTTATGTCTATATCTTGGCTATTGTGAATAATGCTGCAGTGACCATGAGAGTGCAAATGTCTCCTCAAAATCTTGATTTCAATTTTGTTTTTGGATAAATATCCAAAAGTAGGATTTTTTGTTCATATGGTAATTGTACTTCTAATTTTTTTTGAGAAACTTCCATATTATTTCCCACTGAGGGATTTTTTTTGTGTGTGTGTGGTACTGGGGGTTGAGCCCAGGGCCTCGTGCTTGCATGCTTTGCAAATGCTGTATTACTGAGCTGCCCACCCCCAGCCCATTTTATTTTTACTTTGTTTGAGATAGGGTCTCCTTAAATTATGCAGACTTCCTCTGGGCTTGAATTTGTGATTCTCCTGCCTCCACCTCCCAAGCCGCTGGGATTACAGGCGTGCGCCACCATGCCTGGCTTGAGAGGACTTTTTTTATACCCCTTTTTAGAAGACCTAAGCTATTTGATCCAAAGTCTATCACCTCATTTCTCTTCTCTGGCCACATTCTTCTCTTAGAGTCCCACAAAGGATCTTAATACATAGTTTTAAACTTTCAGGTGAGAGAATCTCTATGTAGACCTTTTGTTGTTGTTGGTGGTGCCGTCGAGTCGGTATCCGACTCATAGCGACCCTCTGTACAACAGGGGAAACACTATTGTCAGTGCTTCTCTGCTGTTCATAGGGTTTTCAATGGTAGATTGATTTTTGGGAGGGGGTTGCCAGGTCCTTCTCCCAAGCCTACAGCATCTGGTGTTCCCAGGTGGTCTCCCATCCAGGTACTAACGAGGCCTGACCCTGCTTAGCTTCCGAGACCTGATGGGATCCGATGCCACAGGGCTACAGCTGCAGGCATGTAGACCTGAGATACACTTAAAACCATCCGATAGTCTCACGGCTTTGCCATAGTCACAAGTTTGAATGATATTAATCCATGATGTGGATTAGATGTGGTTTGCCCCTGCCAAAACTTATGTTGAAATTTGATTCTCAGTGTAATGGTGTTAAAAGGTTTTGGAAACTTTAAGAAGTAATTAGATCATTAAGAGGTATTAATGCCTCTCTTGAGTGAGTGGTTTTATTCTCGTGAGAGTGGGGTGGTATAAAGCAAGGCTACTTCTCACGTTTTATCTCTTTTCAGTGTGCCCAATTGCCCTTCTGATTTCCACCATAAGTCATAGAAGCATAAAGCCCTTACCAGGACCATGATCTTCGACTTAATTACTGAATATGTTATTTTGCGTTTCAACAATTTAGCACAAATACATACATGCATACATGTGTGTATATATATTATATATTACATATAAAATATATATTATATATGTCATATATATGTATAGACAGAGAGAGAGAGAGAGAGAGAGAGAGAGAGAGAGAGAGGAAGAGAGAGAAAGAGACTTATGGGCAGCTCTAGGATATAATGTAAGGCACAAAGATAATACTCCAGAAACAAAGAAGAAAAATTTATAACCGTAAATTCTGAATGTTTTGCATGCAGGGGAGCTATCAGAACACAGAGGAAGCCCAAACAACAATATTGGATTAGAGTCTTGAATTTTGGCAGGACTTTTTAAAAGTAAAGTGGGGTAGACTTTGGCTCAGTGCATAGAGTGCTGCTCCACCCTCTCTGAGAACCCAGGTTTGATCACCAGCACCACAAAAACGGGAGAAGGACATAGCAATCCACTCCTGAAGTAATCTTGAAGCAATCAGTCATTGAAAACCGTATCAGGGACATTTGAGACAGAATGCTTTGGAAACTGTTGCAGAGACCCTTAATGCTTGCTGAAAGCCCATGTGTTCTCTATTTCTCTGCCTCCCTTTTATTTTATTTACGTTAGGTCCATGAACCTATAATTTCCACCATAAGTCATAGCAGCACAAAGCCCTTACCAGAACCATGAGCCTGTGATGACTTTGGGCCCTCTTTGTCATTTCCTGGATGAATCATGGGACAATGAGTGCGGTTTTTCCATCCTCTCTCTTTCTCTTCTGTGAAACAATGGTGGGTACCACTCTGGACATGATAGATGTGCAGATGGAATGGGACTAGATTGCTGAGTCATGGCTTGGAGGCCATCCACAGGGAAAGTCCACCACTCAACTCCCGCTGGACTTGGTAGGTGATAGAAATGAATCTTTAATTTATAAAATTGCTAAGATTTTGGGCTTAGTTTCTTACCCAGTATAGCCAAGAAATAACTAATGCAACGGAGTCAAAATATAAGAAGAGGTGCAAATGAGAAGTAGGAAAAAATGAACTGATAGGAATTTATAACTGATTAATTGTAGATATGAGGAAAAGTTGGGCATGTAAGGGATTCTGGATGTTAGGGTGTGCATGAGCTCATGTTATCTCAATTAAAATGCAGAAGTAGAATATGGTATTAAATGGAATTGAATTATTATTTCAAGTGTAAAAGTACATTGCATAGTGTTAATGACATAGTAACTCAGTAAATATTTTCTCCCTTCAGTTGGTTGAAATAATATCATTTTCTGTGTCATAAAAGATATTTAGGAAAGGGCTCATTTTCTCTAAATCTTTCATAAATTATTACTATAAAACTACTATTGCTCTTTCTTGAAAACTGAAATGTATGAACAAACAGGAAAACAATCATTTATAATCCCAACCCTATTTAGCCCGAGTCTGTATTTTTAACAAGCTCAATAATTTCACCCAACAGGCATCTATTGACTGCCTAAGGAAAGCCCACTGTTCTTTGAGGTGTTCACAGCAAGCATCCTGGCTCCCATTTGCTTGTTTCTGATTTGCAACCTCTGATCTTATTTCACAGAATCAAGAACTGGAGAGTAGGCCAGTTTGAAGTAAGATCAGACATGGGCTGGTGCCTTTGGCTTACTTTGTCAAACAATCCTCTCAGATCCATCAACTACAAAAGGAGCCCAAGCTGAGACCTCAAGTTCTGCTCCCTGACAGTGGAAAATTGTATGATCCAGCAACAATTCCTGTTAACAGAGTAGTGTTTTCCCCTCATATTTTTGTTTTCATATACTTGCAAACATGCTTGAGATTCTATTATATATTCAACTTTGAAACTCCACACTGTATTTCTCACAAAAGTACTTCACATTCCTATTGTATTTTTAATTAATAGATTTTATTTGTAGCTACAACAATAGTTTACCTAGGTTTTCCTCTAGTTTTAGACTTCTAAAGTGCTTATTTATGGTTTTTAATATTATCAGTCATGATGTAATGAATACCTTTGTGTCTAAGACTTTTGTGTTTAGGATTAACATCTTTGGGGAAAAATGCCAGGAGTGGAATGAATTCCTGGATCAAAGGATAAGCCTGCTGAGTACTCTCTACAAATTCTTTTAAAAAATGATCTAGTAATTTATATGCAAAAATCAGTCATGATAATTCTCTCTTTATATTTCAAGGAATTAATTACAAATAAAAAAACCCAAGCATCACACACAACATTCCATTGTAACACAAATGTTCTTGGTACCAAAGTTACTTCACTATTCCAACATGAGATCCTCTGCCCTGGGGCTGTCTCATTCTGCTTCACTTCTTGACAATAGATTACCTGCTGCGGGTAACGATATCACATGGGGAGGGCTCATTTCAAGAAATTAAAGATATCCAACCCCTGTATGATGTTCTTCCTGGGGCTCTTATGTCAAAGTAACTTTCTCATTCATGTTCAACCAATTACACATTTGTACTAGAATTTTGAAAATAACTTTGTCTTTAGAGGTAAATGATAGTTTAAAATGTTTAAAAGTAAAACTCCCACTATTACATTTTAATCATTGTACATTTATTCATTTACTACAATTACATATATTAATGGAGGATGAGGAATATGATGATGTGTCATAATTTTTACTAATAAAATACTCACATTTATATATGGTCCTATAATTACATCTAGTTGATCTTATTTTACATTAATCCATAGTGACCCTCATAGGGTTTTCAATAGTTTATTGATTTGGGATTGCTTTGGGAGTGGATTGCCACATCCTTCTCCCATTTTTTGTGGTGCTGGGGATCATACCTATGTCCTCAGAAAGTGTGGAGAAGCCATAGTTATACAAGTGGTAAAGGAAAATCATGGCTTCATGGCTGCAACTTGTCCTTAGATAGTTCAGAAAAGAAAACAATTTATACATATAGAGTACCTATATATTCACGTGGGCTGGGATTTAGCTCAGTGGGTAGAGCGCTGCGCTGCAGTCTCTGAGGACCCGAGTTCAATTCCCAGCACCACAAAAATGGGAGAAGGGCCTGGCAATCCACTCCCAAGGCAATCCCGAAGCACTCAGCCATTGAAAACCCTATGAGGGTCGCTATGAGTCGGATACTGACTCGACGGCACCTAACAACAACAACAACATATATTCACATATATGTGTATAGCCAAAAGAACGAACAGATCTTTCCCAAAAGTATAACTAGAGTGCTTCTTGGAAGCAAGATGGCTAGACTGCATATTAAGTATTTTGGATATGTTATCAGCGGGACTAATCCTTAGAGAAGGACATCATGTTTGGGAGAGTGGCAGGTAAACAACAACAATAACAACAACTAAACAAACGGAAGACCCGCAATTATGTAGATTGACAGTGGCTGTGACAATGGCCTTAAACATAAAAATGATCATGGGCACAGCACAATATTGGGTAGTGTTTCGTTCTGTTGTACATAGGTTCACTATGAGTTGGACCAAACTCAATGGCACGTAACAACAAATGCGCGCGCGCGCGCGTGTGTGTGTGTGTGTGTGTGTGTGTGTGTGTGTCTGTCTGCATCCATAGTACCCTGGCATCTGATGCTGTCTGATCTCAGAAGCTAAGCAAGTTTGGCCTGATTAGTCCTTGGATGGGAGACCGCCTGGGAATACCAGGTGTCTTAGGCTAGGAAGAAGGACCTGACGACCCACTCCCAAAACAATCTGCCATCGAAAACTCTATGAATAGTAGAGAAGAACTGACATAATCCCAGGCATGGCACAGTGTTGGGGAGTGTTTCCTTCTGTTATACATAGGGTCTTTATGAGTTGGACTGGACTCAATGGCCCCTAACAACAACTACAACTATAACACACACACACACACACACACACACACACACAGAGAATGTACATATTGTAAATGTTAACAGGTGGGGAAGTTTGGATAGAATTTTTGTAGTATTTTTCAAGCTTTTCTATGAATCTGAAATTATTTCAAAATAAAAATTGCAGAAGCCAATAATAAATGGACCAGAAAAAACTCTCCTACATTACAGTTTTCCTCCAACCATTCTTTTTGTAGTTTTAATATGAGCATTTATTTAATAATTTTAATAGGAAGGACAAATGATATTCCATAGAGTGGGGGTTTTATTTATATATTATGTGCTACCTTGGTTATGGGAATATCACTATGAAACATTTAAATGAGATATGGAAAAGCAAAAGCTGAAATTAATTGCCTTTTCATTTCCAATTGGTGCTCTGCAGACTAATTATGCATTCAAAATCCTTTTTATGCATCTCATAATGACTATTACTTGCCACAAGTCTGCATTAAAATCTTTGTTCAAGTCAATACAATAATTATTCAGAGAAATCTTGGAGATCCCAAGATACTAATTTTCTTATTGATTTGCACATTCAATTTGTATCAAATACAATAATAGTAATGGTATATGTGGGATTCATTGACTTTTATCAAGTACTTTCAATTTGTTGAGGACTACATACATGATAGGAGACAGTGGCTGTTCAATTTCAAGGTGCTTCCAAAGATAGAATAATAAAGACAGCTTGAGTGAGGCTGGCATGGTGCCAGGTTTTCATAAGGCTGCCACCCACTCCTTCCAGATGGGGAGCAGAGGGTGGCCAGCAAAACACGCTCTGCTTGGGGAGGTGGGAGGAGGGCTTGGTGAGCCAAGGTGCACCACCTCCCTACCAGCAGCCTCAGCTGTCATCTCTTCCTCAAGAAAGTCATTCATTTGGGACTGTGCAGTCATTCAGAGGACACTTCTATGTGGCTTGCATCATGGTGACTTTGCAAAGGGAGGAACTCTGGAAATAGACAGGCTGAGTTTGGCTTTGGCATAAGCTCTGTTGCAGATGGCAGTCATGGGAAGCAAGATGCTTGGCTGTGCTCAGTTTGGCTGGCAACCCTGGGCAAGGCAAAGATACTCAAGATGTCAGAGGAATTCCCATTTCTTTCTCATCACCACTTTATTTTATCCTGACATCTCCTAAGGGTTCCTTTGCTTTAAGTAACCTCATCCACATCTGTCTTTCCTTTTATTGATTCCTAAAGGTTAGGCTGGGTGGGAGTTTAGCTCAGTTGGTAGAGTGCTGTTCTGTGCTCTCTGGGGCCATAGGTTCCATCTCCAGCACTGCAAAAATGGGGGAAGGAGCTGGCAGCCCACTCCTGAAACAATCTCGAAATAAGCAGCCATTGAAAACCCTATGAATAGCAGAGAAACACTGACATAGTGCCAGGTATGGCACAGTGTCAGGGAGTGTTGTGTTCTGCTGTACATAGGGTCACTGTGAGTTGGACCAGACTAGATGGCACCTAACAACAGCAAAGGTTTAGCTATGGGCTTCCTGCACTTTCCAACTGTTATCTTTGTTGTATTTATGCCTTTCTTGCCTTGCTTAATGATGTCTCTCTCAAGGCTCAATTAGAAAATAAAAACTCTTTCTCTTTCCTAGTGTTTAAGGAGGTCCCCCTTTAGAGGTCCTTTGGTCCAATCCCTGGCTCTTTCTTTTATTCCGGTTCTAATACTTTGAACAATCATTTAAACTCTTCTGCCCTGATCCTCAGCACCTATAAGATGTGAATAATAAAAACTACAACTATACCTTCTACCTGTACCTGCCCTCCTTATGATCTTGGCCTGGGGATTCTGGATTACTCAGAAGGAAACTAGACAGGTAATGATGGGTGCAGGCTCATGCAGACTAGGAAAAATTCCTAAATGTTGTATAGAGGCATTCCTACCTAATAGAACAATCATCTTCCATCCTTCCTCCCTCATCTCTTCTTGCTATGTACTAATATGTAATATATAATAATTCATAATAATAGCTGGTCTCCATGGAAATTACTCTATTGAAGTACAGTTCAGCTTTGTGCTTTAGGACAGACAAGTCTGCCATTTACTCAAACTTTATCCACAGGTGGGAGCAGAAGCAATGTCATTGCACTCCACCAGATGGCAACAAAATCCTACAGACAGGATGGACTCAAAACAGAAGAATTAATTGGGACAACAAAAAAGACAACAGTTAAGAAAATATGTAGCCATTCAAGGCCTCTCCACCTGGAAAACATCCACGGCCACTCTGGTTCCAAATGGCACAACCTTTTGCGGGACTCCCAGGAATATGGTGAGGTCCATAATTTGGACACAAAAATTTCAAATTTTTTCTCCCAATTCTTTTGAATGTTAAGACTTTTGTGATTATTTTTATGACTCAGTAGTACCTGGAGTCTGAATCTGTTTATCAATAACCTTTTCGCTATCTGCTTGTAAATATTATATGGCTAATGCCACATTACCCAGTATTTTGTGGTATTCAGAAAATGTTAGCTCTTAGTGTAATTACAAATATGTCTCATTGAATACTACCACACAAAAAATATGGCTCCTTTTTTTTTCTGTAATGGTGGCTTGAACCCAGGCTTTGCACATGCAAGGCAAATACTCTACCACTGAGCTGCCCTCTTAGCCCCCTTTTTTATTTTTGAGACAGGTTCAGTAAATTGTGCAGGGTGTCTTTGGCCTTGAACTCATGATCTTCTTGCCTCAGCCTCCTGAGTAGCTGGGATTACAGTTTTCTGAAATGTGACTTCTTTAAATGCTTGACAAATCTAAATTCTTTGAGCATCCTTACTCATACCCTTACCGACACATAGAATCTACACATCTAACCTATCTGACATTTCCCATAAACCTAACCTAAGCCACCCAAACACCAGTGCTAACTCACCAACCGTAGACTGCAAAGGAATTAGGCAGGACCATGTGATAATTCCATACTGTAGATGATTTTAATAAAGCTGCCATGCTCTACTTTCTGCTTTATTTCTGTTGAGTTTTACAAAGAATGAAGGGATGGGCGTGGGCACTTTCTTTGTTTCTTAGCCTCGTTAGACTGGAGGACAGTTTCTAGAATGAAAAGAGCTGGTCAAGACAAACTGCAAGCAAGTAATTTTCAAAGACAAATTTCCAGGCCTACACTTGACTCAGCTACAGTTGAAGGTTATTTTCTCCCATGGCAGAGAGAAATTTATTATCCCTGTTCATCCTTAGAAGGTGGGAATATGAACCTGTAGGAGCAAAGGGGGGAGCTTATAAGTATATACAGTAAGATCTGCAGATCTCAGGAGCCTGATGTTTACATGAGCGAGTTTGGAGAAGTGTCTAGTAACAACAAAACAGGTACTCTTTCCCTTTGTCTTCCCCTTTGCTTCCTGACTAGCCTGGTACATATCATTGCACTGTTTGGCAACAGACCAGGACAGGGATTGGTCTATTGTGCTCTATGTCCTTGCTGGAGGAAAACTATATTCCACATGTCTATGTAGCTGGGTGCACTATCAGATATTCAGATAAATCATTAGGTACCCTCACTGCAGAGATCTTGTGGCTGAAGATACAAATGCTAGGTAGTTTCCTCTTTGCAATTTTTCTATCTCTACTGGGGACATAACAAATAAATGCAAGCCATAGAAAATCAGAGTAGGATGTTCTGGAATCAAGACTGTTGCTCCTATTTTGTTTAATTCACTGAAGGGGCTTTGATGAAGAACGTTTTGATGATGATCTCTCTGAACAGTTGCAACATCATATAAATGATTGTTCTACAGCTTTCAAGAAAATTCTGTCATACTGTCTTGCAAGTTCTTTTTACTCTGCTCTAATTACATAAATTGTTATATAAACAGATGTCTGGTACACCAAAGTCTACTTTGCTTGAGAACTATAATTTTTCTTACTTCATATGCCTGAAGGCTAAAAGAAGCATCTTTTGATGTTATCAAGGAATGTTTTTATGCAGTTGGGATGTGAGCAGAAAGGCAGCCATTGATCAGTTTCTTTTTGCCTTCGTGCTCCAAGGAACAGAGAGAAAAGACTCAGAGAGTGTGTAACAGGTCTGGGTGCAATCCCTAAGGAAACTCTTTATCTTGGTTAAATTGATTCCTTTTCCTAAGCTACACACTTCTGTCAATGGCTTCCGTATAACCATGGTAAAGACAATAGTACATCTGTTAAAAACTTTCCTATGTGGGGTTTTATTTGCTCTTAATAAAACAGTCATGAAATTGGTAGAGTGCAAGCTTAGGTGTTCCATTAGGCAAGACATATCTCAAAGTCACTGATTCATCAATTAATTCATGCAGGAAGCAGTGTATGTGAGTGTATACTATGTGCCAGTCATTATGTTTCTGCTCACAAGGAATGATGAGTAAAACCAGACTTGAATGCTGCCCTCAGAGATTTATAGTCTAGTTGAGGAGACAGACATTAATCAATGAATGACAAAAGTTAATAATTAGAAGCAAAGGAAGCTTATAGTTTAGAAACATAAAAAATGAGTATATAGATGTGAATTCTAAAATTAATGTAAATAATGAATAAGGGAGAGCAGGTAAAAGGAACAGCAAGATTTGTTAAAAAAAAAAGATAGTATAGGCTTTGGGAATCCTGGAAACAGCCAACTTGGTTGGAATGCAGAGAGGGAGGAGGCATGCAGTAAGATGAGAAAGGACACAGGTAGATCGTACAAGCCTTACATTCATGTTAACTTTTTAACTATTTTGACAGCAATACAAGAACAGTATACATTTTATTCAGAAGAGACATAGACCAGATTTTAATTTATTTATTATATATCTGTTTATTTATTTGGTATTGGAAGGCTGAACCTAGGGCCTTCCTTGTATACGCTTTGCAAGTGCTCTACCACTGAGTTCCAACTCCATGCCTTTTATTTTTTTATTTTGAGACAAGGTCTTGCCAAGTTACGCAGGCTGCTTCTGGTCTCAAACTTTCTTTCTCCTACTTCTGCCTCTCAAATTGCTGTGATTACAGGCATGCCCCACTGCACATAGATTTGTATTTTTAAAAGCCAAATCTGACTACAATGTGAAAAATTGGGAACAGGGTCAAGAGGATGGGAGAGACCAACTGGGAGGCATCAATGGTCAGTGGTCTGTGGAAGGAAAGACTGGAGTTTGAACTAGACCTGGAAGTAGAGAGAACTGGAGCTAGCTAAGGATATTTAGGTCAAGTTTAGGGAGGACTGTCCTTAGCATCTCCTACCTCATATACCTCTTTGGGGACACCCTCCACCTTCAATGGCTGTAGCTGTCCATCATAAGCTTCATCTGTTGGGGCCACCTCTCAGGAATACTCCATTTGAAACCCTAAGGACTGGCTGCAGCTGCTGCCGTGGTTCACATATTAATAGATGGTTAGAAACTCTGAGCCCACCCGAGGTTCACAAACATGAAATTTCTTTATTCATTTGTCCCAAACCTGTTGCCTTTTTATTTCTTTCTGTACTGTGGGGCTGAACCCAGGGCCTCATGCATACTTTGCAAGTGCTCTACGACTGAGCTGTTCCCCCAGCCCCATTTTTATTTTTTGTCTTGAGATAGGGTCTTGCTAAATTACATAGGCTTCCTCTGGCCTCAAATTTGTGATCCTCTTGCCTCCACCTCCTGAGTCACTGGGACTACAGGCATGTGCGACCCTGCTGAGCTCACCTGTGAGGTTTTCTATGGGTGTCTCATCTTACCCCTTTCTCTAATTTCGAGGCAGAAACATCCCTTAATTGCTCAAGGTTAACCCAAGCTTCTGTGCTCTGGATCTCCTTCCCCTTCCTCTGTTCCAAGACCAACACCTTGCTCCATGTATTATTCCATCTTCTGTAAGTATTTTCAAGCCTGCCTACTTCCTTCCAAGCAGGTGTAATTCACTCACTTCTCTTTCTGAAGTGCCCCCAGAGGCTGTCCAGCCAGCTAAGGCTGAGAGGTCATACTCTCTTCTCTCTTGCTTAATGGCTCACTTCTACTCAGCTACTGTGCTTCACTAATGATCTCATGGATCACAAATCTGGTTCCTAGTCATCAGATCACATTTGAGAATAATCTCTCAGCAGCACCTGATGTTACTACTTCCTGCTTTTAATACCTCTCTTTGGGTTTCCATGACTCTCTCTGGGTTGGTTTTTCTTCACTGATCATTCCTACTTAGGCTTCATACACTTTCCGTTATTACTTTAATTACTAGCTCAAGGTTGGGTCCCAGGCAACCTTCCTTTTTATTGCTAAAATATGTGATGGGGATCCCAGGCTCCATTGGTTTTGACTTTCACCCACATGCTAATACCTACTACTCTATCATGTGGGTGACAGTTAAAGGAAAATTTCTAGTCTGTACCTTACTCCTCGGTGCCAGCATTTTAAAAAATGAAACTACACCTGAATTCCATAACAAAATAGAATAAAATAAAACATAACCTTTTATGCTACATATTGAAGTAATTAATTATATGAAGTAGGCTGCTTTGTTTTTTATCAATGGATATATTTGAGGGCATACAGACAACCAAGACTTGAGGATATTGTAAAAAGAATCGAACCATTGAACAGGGGGAGAAGGTGAAGCACAACCTTTAAGTTCTTATTATAACCCATGATTTGGTGATTTAAATAACATTTATGTGACATAGTAACCAGAAGACATTTTGTTTTCACATATTTATTTTTTATTAATCCTCTGGATAATCCTGAGATTTAAGCATCTGTCCATATTTTTGTAGGAATAAAAAGAGTCAGGCATTTAATTTATTTGCCCATAATCATATAGCAGAATATAAATAGCAGAGCTGGGATTTAGAGATTTTATCTTCTGACTCTGAACACCATTGCTTTCATATGAAAATAGATGATTCTTCTATGAGCATAAATACTATTTCTTCAACAGGATTGTTACCTTTTTGACAATGGTAAACATAAATGGATATTTATCTTTTTAATCCTCCAGAATATTTCTTCATTGTACTAAGTGCATGGAAATATCTAGATTTTGTAGGGACTGAAGCTTATAAAAGAGCTGGGGTATTCTTTTTGAAAAATAATACAAAATCATGAAGATACCTGCTATGGTTTTGACAGGGGTTAATGCATTTTGGGGGCCTGAAACTTAAGCCTGACTCCGTGTACTGCAGTGAACACCTGTTACCTAAAAACAATTGTCTTCACACTAAATTATTACAGAAGCCAGCAAGAAGCCTACTTGCCATTCAGAAGGACCAGAGCCATTTTCAGTTTCCAATCAGAGACATGCTACTGTGATGTCTTCTGGAGGTACCCGCCTATTCATCTGAAAGCTGAAGCCCATTTATTCTATGCAAAACTGGCATTTGACATAATATATTCATTTTTATATTTTTGTATGGCATTATAGGTAAGATCTTATTATGTTGTGGTTTGATGACATCTAGTGAGGTCCAACTCACAGTGACCCTCTCAGGGCTTTCAATGGCTGATTGTTTTAGGATTGTTTTTGAGAATGGACAACCACATCCTTCTCCCATTTTTGCAGTGCTGGGGATTGAATGTAGGTCCTCAGAAAGTGCAGAGCAGCAGTCTACCAATTAAGCTAAACCCCAGCCCTTGTCTTCTTATTATAAATACTTCCTAATGCCACTTCTGCCTCTCAGGCAGGCTTTAAGAATCCCAAGTAGATCTATTGCTAGTGTTAAAATAGTTCTTATGAGTCAGGGCTCCAAGGAACTGAGGTCATTACCAGATGTGTAGTCTTGATTGTGGTATTTGCCAGAATGGATGACAGATAAATTGGGTACAAAGCAAAGAAATTATTAGGATACTAACATTGTCAAGGCTGTGTGTGGAATATGTGCTCAAGCACCTTTGTGTACCATTACAACTTGTTTTTGACTAATACAGAATTGCTTGCTTTCCTCTGGTGTTCTGAACCAAAGCCACCCTGAAACACAGCAACAACTTTTATCCCTGGATGATTCACTTCCTTACTAGTGTGAAGTCCTCTTAGTCATTACTTTTAGATGAGAGGATGAATGAACTCATACCACCAGTTATATGTTAGTCTCCAGGGAAATGCTAGATTGATGATTCTTTTGCCTCCTTAAATATCAACCTCAGAAATAAGCAAAAACAAACAAAAACAAAAACACCTTACTTCTGTTTCCAGGTTTGTTTAAAATGAGGCAAAGCCCAAATAAGCCATCTTTGTTCAAGAAAGGTATAAAAACTTTCTTCTAGTTATACCCAGCCAAGGATTGAGTGAGCTACCCATGTTTGTTGAGAGCTGAGTGATGCTGGAGAAATTCAGACTTGGACTGGGTAGATACTCGGCATATAAGCCACTGCAAAGCTTCAAACAGTAGATAGTAGGTTTAATGGAATGATCTTTACAACTATTTCTACTTGAGGAGACAGATTTAAGTAATAAAGACTATTCATGCCACCCCCATGTGTCTGTCAGCTTGTCCTGCTGTAGGGGCTTGTGTGTTGCTGTGATGTTGAAAGATATGCCACTGGTACTTCAGCTACCCATAGAGCCGCCCATGGTGGATAGGTTTCAGCTGAGCTTCCAGACTAAGACAGACTAGGGAGAGGGGACCCAGCAAGCTATTCCTGAAACAATCAGCCATTGAAAACCCTGTGAATCACAGAGAAACATTGTCAAATGTAGTGCCAAAAAATGAGCCCCCTGGCCTAAGCTGGAAGGCATTCAAAAGATGTGTAGGGAAGAGTCGCCTCCTTAAGGTAGAATCAACCTTTATGAAGGGAGTGGAGTAAAAGCCCCTTGGTCTTCCTTTTGCTGATGTGGCATGACTCAGAGAAGAAACAGAGTAGCTGCAACAATGGGCCAAAACAAAAGATTATGTGCATGGCACAGTGCTGGGTAGTGATTTGTTCTGTTGCACCTGGGGTCGCTATGAGTCGGATCTAACTCTATGGCACCTAATAATAATGTTCATGCCTAGAGACACTGCCTGTTTTCTTGAAAAGAGGAAAGAAAGAAACTTCGGTGAAATTTTGTTTTCTCATTTTCCCTTCTAATTAACATTGTGCCAGTACTGTACCAATATGTAGGAAATAAATAGATGAGGATTATGTTAGTTGAGAGAATGATAGATCCTAAGGTATGTCATGATAACAAATGCAGTTTTATTTCTTATGGAGCTGTCCATGCATTGCCAAGTATCCCATTCAGAAATTTCTTTTCACACTTGCCCTTGAAGCTATTCTTTAAACCACAGCAAAAACAAGAGAGAACAGCTATAATTTAAGACATAAATAATCAATGCAAAGAAACAAAGAGTATAGATGAGTGACAAATGGAGAGCTGGAAGCTGACTGTAGTTATTAATGCTGATCTAACACAAAAAAGATTCATAAAGCAAAATGGGTTCTACTTGCATTGTCTGTCATCTAGCTTCAATAAGTTTCTGCTTTAAATAGCTGAATGTCACTTTTTTTCTGAACAAAGCCTTTCCTCTAAGTGCACATGAGGTTTTCATGCATTATGCTTACTAATGGGCTAGAACTCCCTATTTTAACTGAGTAAGTATTGTATGGAGTACTTTTTTCATTTTACACTAGCAATGGTTACCTTTATTTAAATAGGGACTCTTCATTGGTATCCATGAACCATGATCCACAACCAAACACACCACCTTTTAATAGCTTTTATTGTCATCTGTACATTCTAATGAAAAGTACATCAAGCAAAGAGAGCTCTATTTTAAAAATTGTCATACATTATCACCATCATTATACTCACCATGTAAAAGACATTTTTAACTTCATTACAAACTATTACTTTTTTTCAACATGATTTCTTTTAAGCCTTAACATTAAAGCAGAGAAAATGGCTGGATGGTGTTCTGCTAAGTAATGATATTATTTATTATTATTACCTCAGCTAATATTGCTACTTGAAATCACAGTGAATCGAAAATCATCTTTTGCAAATTCTGCAGTGCTGTTTTCCAAGGAGAAACTGTAAATGTGCACACATAAAATATAGGAACTCTGTCATTCGGATGTTTATAGTTCCCCTGAGAAAAAGAGGATGAGAAACATGTTTGTCAGGTTCTTCTAGTTCCTTTCCTCACAGGGCGTGCAGATTTTCCTTTTGAGTCAAGTATGGAATTCACTTTGGGGCATATTTTGAGTTCCTCAGTGAATGATCAAGGTTTGCTCTTTATTTATCTATTCACTCAAATCTATTGCTTATGGTCTAATTATATTATTTATACAGAAACTACAGAGTCAGACTGATTTCAATGTAGAGACAAGATGTACATTTTCTGTCAGAAAAAATAATGGATCTTAAGCTTTTAATGATGGCACTGAGTGTTATCACTGTGATGTAATACATTAGTCTGAAACAGTGGCTTAATACAACAAGAAGCCCTTACTGTGCCTCACAGTTTCTATGTGTCATGAATTTGAGAATAACCTGGTTCTGGCTTAGGGCCTCTCATGAGATGGTGTCAGATCTTGGCTTGGGTGGGAGTCCATCTGAAGACTTGACTGGGGCTGGAGGATTCATGGTGAAGTTGGCCTGGTATAATGGGCTCTTAACAATCAGGTTACTGAATGAACATTCCTGATGAGCAGGACTCAGCATTTGATAAGATCATGAGGGGCGGCTACCTGATATGTTTTTTATTGACACAACAACATGTTTTATCCTTAAATTGGTGTGATACTTAGAAATAAATAATTTTAGATTGCTCCTTCAGGTAGTATGACAGAATGAATATTCTGATGATTCTCCTAAGGCAAATGAAAAACCAGCTTCTGTCTGGATAAAATAATACTCTTAATTAACAACTGCTCTCAAAGTAAGAAGTAAATCTTTGAGGACATCCTTCACCATTTCCCAGAGGATTTAAAGGATCAAGGAATAAGAAACATGCACAAAAGACCAAGATGGTCCTGCGGGTAAATGTGTTTACTAACATTGCCATCCATTGTGAGAATAAAGTGAATGTGTGACAGTAAAAAGGCAGAAATATTGTTGCTGGAACTTCTTGTCTAGTTCATACAACTTTCGAGGACTAGACATTCCCAGAACACAAATGTTTTTTACTTCTATCAGAAGCAGAGACAAATTTTCTCTGGTCCACCCATCTCCAGTTCAGACCCCTAGGTTTTCCATATAATAAAAATATTTGAACATGAGCTTGTTATCAAACATCACCAGATAAATAAGGAATTGTCCTACCATTGCAAGAGTTGACAGAAATAATTGCAAATGTATTTAAGCCCTAAAATACTTAAGGTGGAAAATGGTCATCTTTGGAATATAAAATAAATATGTGCTATAATAAAGATATTGGGAGAGAATCATAATAATGAACGTATAAGAATAGACTATCAAAAATTATCACGTAGAATTGGCTCCATGATACATGTCTATAATCATAGCAACTTGGGAGGTGGAGGTAGCAGGACTGCAGGGTCAAGGCCAGGAGCACACTGTGTAATTTAGCAAGACCCTGTCTCAAAATAAAAAATAAAAAGGGGTCTAGGGTTGCTGCTCAGTGGTAGAGAATTTGCTTAGTATATGCAAAGTCTTGGATTCAACTCCCTAGTAATGCAAAAAGAACCATGTAGAATAGAAAAACTTAATTTAACAAGAAGGTATAAAATTTCAAAGAGTAGATCACTTAGTAGTCTCAAGGTGTAGCAAGAAAAAGTATAAATTGGACTTCATCAAAATCAGATATTTTTGCATATCACAGGGCATTAGGAATGGAGTGAAAAAAACCCCTACAGAATGGGAGGAAAATATTTGCAAATCATGTATCTGAAAAGGGACTAATATCCAGAATATATAAATCTTCTATAACTCAAAAAACAAAAATGAACAACTTAATAAAAAAGGGCAAAAGCCTTGAATGATTTTTCTTGAAAGAAGTTATAGGAATGGCTATATAATCACATGAAAACATGCTCAACATCACTAATCATTGAGGAAATGAAATCAGAATTATAATGAGATACCATTTTACAACTATTGCTGTGGTTATAATTTTTTAAAGGAAGAAAAAAGCATTGGCAAGAATGTAGAGAAAGTGAAACTATCATAAATTGATGGTGGAAATATAAAATGGAAAACAATTTGGTGGTTCTTAAAAAAGCTAATATTAGAATTATTATAGGACTCAGCAAATCTCACTGCTAGCTACATAGCCGAAAGAATTGAAAACAAGGACTCAAATAGGTATTTGTATGCCAACGTTCATTGCAGCATTATTCACGGTAGCCAAGAAGTAGAAATAACCCAGGTGTTCATTAACAGGTGACAAACAAAATGTGGTATAAACATCCAATAGAAAAATTTTTAGCCATAAAATAAAGTTCTGAAACATGCTACAACATGAACGAAACTGAAAACATGCTAAGTGAAGTAAGTTATTCACAAAAGGACACATAGTGTATGATTCTACTTTGATATAATATGTGGAATAGGCAAATTCATAGAGACAGAAAGTGGTGGTGCTGGAGTTTCAGGGCAAAGCCCTGGTCCTCGAAGTCCATACAGACCAGGTTCAGCCACCTGTCCAATATGCCAATTGAAGAGGCAAGTGATGCTGAAAGACAAAGAAAGGAGGTTTAATCAATGTGCACTTTAGGGAGAGGAACAGATAAAGGTATCCAGTGTCCACTGGTCTATCTTTGAGTACTGACATAAGCTTTAGGCTTAAATAGAGGAAAAATTAGGGTGGGGGCAAGAAGTGTGCATAATTAAGCAGTGTTGGTCAGAGTGTGGTCTGCTTGATCATTGTCTCGGCTCTGGTTCTGCAAGGTGATTTCAAGAAGTTATCACTGTCATCATTTGAGGTGGGCAATCTGGTTCTCACGAGATGATGACTCCTGCTTCAGGGTGCAGCCTGGGCATTACAGATAACTATCCCCATGTTAGGAGTGGTCTGTCCTTCCAGGGTCACCATTGCTTGATAGTTTCAGCCTCTTGTCATGGAGATGTTTATCAATTGGTCTTACTGTTCCTAGAATCCAAGGTGACTGCAGGAGAGAATGACTCAAGAAGAAAGGTTAAAAGGCAAAAATAGAGCCATAGAGGGACAAAATGAGTTAGGCCAGTGACCAGCGTCCTCTTTCACATTTAGTTAATTTGTGGGCTCAAGTGATGAGTCAATGCTTTTCAACAAAAACAGTTTCTAAGTGCCTATTATAGAAGTTTAGGGCTTATCAGGGGCTGGGGCAGAGGGGAAGAGATAGTTATTGCTAAATGGGTATAGATTTGGTTTGGGGTCATAAAAAAGTTTTATAAACAGATAGTGATGATAATCACAGAATAGTGTGAATGTAAGTAATACCACATGATGATACACATAAAATGGTTAAATGGCTACATTCATGTTATGTATGTATGTATATATATATATACACATATTAACCAAAAATTAGCTCAATCAGAGTGGCACATGCCTATAATCCCAGTGACTTGGGAGGCAGAGGCAGGAGGATCATAAATATGAGGCCAAAGTCAGTCTGCTCAAATTAATGAGCCTCTGTCTGAAAATAAAGAGTAAAAAATGGGCTGGGGGTGCAGCCCAGTGGTAGAGTGCTAACAAAGCATGGGTAAGGCCCTGAGTTCAACTTCCCAGTACAAAAAAAGTAAACAAAAATGTATAAAACTATAGAAATATGTGGATCTCATTATTGGGAGATACCACCTTATAATATATTAGGTTGTTTTGGATAGAATAAGTAGTCAAAAATCAGTAAAGATAGAAATATAAAAGGCACAAATATAAAGCTTGATTTAATAGACATTTTAAAAACACAACTGTGTTAAATTAGAGAGTAGGCCTTCAACTCAGTGCATAGTGTAACACTCATAAAAAATGACCACAAATCAAATGAAAAATAGATCTTAATAATGTGCATAAAATCATTATGAAACAGGACATTCTCCAATGTCTATATAATGAAGTTGGAGGTAAAAAAATTAATTTAAGAAAATATACACAATTTCAAATAATTCATGGCCAACATAGAAATAATAATAATAATAATAATAATAATAATAATAATAATAGGTATTCATATAAACTATGATCAAAATTTACATATAAAACACGTAAGATGAAATGCTAGGGTTTCTTAGAGGGAAAATTATTACTCAGACACTTACTATTAGAAAAACCCCACAGTATTCATCTTAAGAAATTATAAAAAGAATAAGTGAATAAATCCAAACTGTCAAAAGAATGAAGATAACAGATAGGAACATAAATTAATAAAGTATAAAGTAAAGAAACAAGAACAAAAAAGGTTATCAGTATAATGGAATAGAAGATTCCTAGATAAAGCAATTATTGGGGCTGAGGATATAGCTAGCCAATGATTATGAAAATTTATGAAATAGACAAATTTCATAAATAATATAATTTACCACAGCTGACCAAATTGTTCTATAACCATTAAATAAATTGAATCAAGAGTGAAAATTTTTCTAACAAAGAAAATTCTAATCTCTGAGAGCTTTTGCAAGTGTGACTATAGTGGGGAACTTGGGAATTAGGCTGCCTGCAGAAAATCCCATGTTGGGAGTGAAAATGGGCCACCTACAGGAGCCATGATGCCAGGAGAAAGACTCATCTTTCAGGAGAAAGACTATCTCCCAGTTGCTGTTACTGGAGCCCATAGCTAAATCTACAAATGTATATTTCCTGGCTTTCATTTAATCTTTTCTGTAAGTTGTAACACTGCTATAGGCAAGATGGAGACAGATTAACAATTTCTTTCTCCTCTGTTTTGGCTAAAACTACAAATAAATCCATTTTCTCCCAACTTCTCTGTCTATATCATCTTATTTTTCTCTTAATGTAGGCAAGTGTTCAGACCCAGAGCCAGGCTACATGGCTGGGAGTGAGGGTCCCTGATAACATGTCCTTAACCTGTAACATTATGATTACATGTTCTGTCTATGAAGTCAATATAACTTTGCTATCAAATGACTCTTGTGGTTTTGCTATTGCCACAAAAAGAAACTTCACCACTTATCATGCAAGTTTAGGGAGGAGGAGAGACATATGGAGCAGACCAGACCCAACTTGTAGTTGGAGTCAAGTATATATTGCCCCAGTTTAGATCAGCTGACCACAGCCTATCCATAGATGTATGAATAAGTAGAAGTAATTATTATTTTAAGCCACTAAGTTCAGCATTTTATTGATAGCCAATTACTTCACTTCAGATAAAGCATATAGTAAAATTCAACAACTATATCTGCTAGACTAGTAGCAAATTATGAATAAAAGAGAATTTCCTTTTCTAAGTAAAGTGCATCTTCTACTATGTGCAATTATGAAAACTTGGGTGCTCAAAATCTTTATGCACAAGAAATTGCATTTCTAAGAAAAGAGACTATGGAAAAGCTCTGTACAAAATGTCAAAACAAGACCAGGTGCTGACTGTGGATCAGACCATCAACTTCTCATATGCAAGTTCAAACGGAAGCTGAAGAAAATTAGAACAAGTACAGGAGAACCACGGTATGACCTTGAGTATATCCCATCTGAGTTCAGAGACCACCTCAATAATAGGTTTAATGCATTAGACACAAATGACAGGAGACCAGAAGAGTTGTGGCACGACATAAAAGATATCATTCAAGAAGAAAGCAAAAAGTTCTTAAAAAGACAAGAAAAAAAGAAAAGACCAAATTACATGTCAAAAGAGACAGTAGAACGTGGCCTTGAACGTCAAGCAGCTAAAGTAAAAGAAAGACATGATGAAGTTAAGGAACTAAACAGAAGATTTCAGAAGGCAGTTCTAGAAGACAAAAACAAATATTATAATGACATGTGCAAAGAGCTGGAGGCAGAAAACCAAAAGGGAAGAACACGCTCTGTGTTCCTCAAGCTTAAGAAAGTGAAGAAAAAAATTCAAGCCTCGAGTGGCAGTAGTGAAAGATTCTACAGGAAAAATATTAAATGATGCAGGAAACATCAAAAGAAGATGGGAAGAATACACAGAGTCATTACACAAGAAAGAATTGGTAGATGACCAACCATTCCAAGAGGTTGCATATGAAGAGGAACCAATGGTGTTGAAGGATGAAGTGGAAGCTGCCTTGAAAGAACTGGCAAAACACAAGGCTCCAGGAATTGATGGGATACCAATAGAGATGTTTCAACAAACAGATGCAGCACTGGAGGTGTTAACATGTTTATGCCAACAGATTTGGAAAAGAGCTACTTGGCCAACTGACTGGAAGAGATCCATATTTGCGCCTATTCCCAAAAAAGGGGATCCGACTGAATGTGCAAACTATTGGACAATATCATTAATATCACACACCAGCAAAATTCTACTAAAGATCATTCAGAAGTGACTGTAGCAGTATATAGACAGGGAATTACCGGAAAATCAAGCGGGATTCAGAAGAGGGCGGGGAACCAGGGACATCATTGCTGATGTCAGGTGGATATTAGCTGAAAGCAGAGAATATCAAAAAGATGTCTATCTATGTTTTATTGACTATGCAAAAGCATTTGATTGTGTAGATCATAATAAATTATGGATAACACTTCGGAAAATGGGAATACAAGAACACCTAATTGTGCTCATGAAAAATCTGTACATGAACCAGGAGGCAGTTGTTCGAATAGAACAAGGAAACACTGAGTGGTTTAAAGTTGTGAAAGGTGTGCGTCAGGGCTGTATACTTTCACCCTATCTCTTCAATTTATACGCTGAGCAAATAATCTGAGAAGCTGCACTTTATGAGGAAGAACGTGGCATCAAGATTGGAGGAAGACTCATTAACAACCTGAGTTATGCAGATGACACCACTCTGCTTGCTGAAAGTGAAGAGGATTTAAAACATTTACTGATGAAGATCAAAGATCACAGCCTTCAATAAGGGTTATGAATAAACATCAACAAAACAAAAATCCTTATGACTA
>VMDO01003002.1:65242-153425 GCA_007922755.1 Pedetes capensis
TTTGCTTGGCTCTATAATCAACACCTGTGGAAGCAGCAGTCAAGAAATCCAAAGACGCATTGCTCTAGGAAAAGCTGTGGCAAAGATCTCTTTAGAGTATTGAAAAGCAAAGATGTCACATTGAAGACGAAGGTGCGTCTGACTCATGCCATGGTATTTTCAGTGGCATCATATGGTTGTGAAAGCTGGACATTGAACATGGGAGACAGAAAAAGAATTGATGCTTTTGAATTGTGGTGCTGGAGATGTCTATTGAATATACCATGGACTGCCAAAAGAACCAACAAATCTGTCGTAGAAGAAGTGCAACCAGAGCGCTCCTTGGAAGGAAGAATGGCCAGATTGCGTCTTACATATTTTGGACATGTAGTCAGGAGAGATCAATCCCTGGAGAAAGACACCATGTTTGGGAGAGTGGCAGGTCAATGCCAAAGAGGAAAACCCTCCACCAGATGGACTGACACAGTGTCTGCAACAATGGGCTTAAACATATTTATGTTTAAGATCGTTTAAGATCGTTTGCCTGGCACAGAATCGGCAAGTGTTTCGATCTGCTGTACATAGGGTCACTATGAGTCGGACTCGACTCGACGGCACCTAACAACAACAACAATAAGAAATATCCTAAAGAAACTATTGCACTTATGTACCAGAAGACACAATCATTTTAGTAGTATTACTATCAATATTACCCAAAACTAGAAACAACTCAGTCTTTAAAATAGTAAATATAAGAATAAATTGTTGAATAATCACACAATAGAATATTAAACTAGTGCATGTGAATGAACTACAATAATTTGCAACAACACAGAAGGATCTTATCTATATAATACTTGTTGTTAGGTGCCATGAAGTCAGGTCTGACTCACAGTGACCTTTCTAGGGTTTTCAATGGCTGATTGTTTTGAGATTGCTTAAGGAGTAGATTGTGATGTCTTTTTCCTGTTTTTGCAGTGCTGGGGATAGACTTCTGATTCTCAGAGAGTGCGAAGCAACACTTTACCAACTGAACTAAACCCCAGCCCCACGGCACACTAGGCACCCAGAAGTGAGTATCCCGGGCTGAAGTCACACTGGGTGTTCCCTAGTTTGAATAAAGTTGGAGGGAATATGCACCCACTCTCTCCTTTTCTGTCCCTTTCTCGTCCTCTCTCTCTCTCTCTGCTCCTCTACTCTTCTCTCTCCAGTAGCCATGTGCTTGCCTCTCCTCTTGGGCCTGCCATCTTCTCTGTCTATCCAGGGCACCTTTCCTTCTAAATGACTGCTTAACTCTCCTGTTCTCTCTGGATTCTTTACCTTTCCTTGGGAAACAGAGACATCTTTATGCCCACTCACCCAGAGTGCACAGGTTTTTCCAAGTTCCTTTGCAGATATAGCTAATCTTCTTCAAGTGCCTCAGTTTTCCCTGTGATTATTCCTTAAAGGTGTGTTATCTTTAATAAACCTATTCTATATTCTCTACTATGACTTCAGTGTTGGGTATAAATTCTTTTATATACTGAATACAAGGATTGAGGTGTTGTTTTTTTTTTTTTATTTATGTTTTGCATCCAGCCTCCTGCTTTAGAGCAGTTGACCAACTGGCAGCTCCTGGACCATCCTTCCTGCTAACATTAGGTAGCTAGCTTAGCCATTAGCATGCATTATGGAGGAAGGTGGTTCCTGCTGTTCAGCCATGATGAATGAAGCTACATGCACCTCTGAGGACACTGGAAGGACATTTTCTAATGAGTCCCATACTATATCCCAGCCACTGAGCCATGTACAAAACAAAGACCCTAGGTTCATGTCACACTAGGTACCCAGAGATGGGTGACTGGGGCTCAGGTCACACTGGGTGTGCCCTAGTTTGAATAAAACTAGTGAGAACATGTGACCAACCTCTCTCTTTCCATTCATCACTTGTGCTTTGTTACCACTCCTCACCGTCCATTCTTCTCTTCTGTCTCCAGTAACTATGTGCACGCCTCTCCCATCTCTAGAGTCTGCCATCTTCTTTGTCTATCCAAGGCACTCTTTCTTCTAAAAGCCTGCTTAACCCTTCGGTTTTCTTTGGTTTCTTACCTTCCCCTGGGGAATAGAATCATACTTATGCCAAATCACCCTGGGAACACAAGTTTCTCCAATTTCCTTTGCAGATCTACCTAAGCTTTTCCAGGTGCCTTAGTTTTCTCTGTAATTATTCCTTAGAGGTGTACTACCTTTAATGAACCTTATCTGTACTCTCTACCATATGGGAGAAGGAGGTGGCAATCCACTCCTAAGGCAATCCTGAAAAACAATCAGACATTAAAAACCCTATGAGTCAGACACTTAACAACATTATACTCTCTACCGAAACTTCTGTGTCATGTCTAAATTCTTCTATATGCCAAATACAAGGACCAAGATTTTGCTGCCAGATTCTCAGACTTGTGCTCCAGACCTGCCTACTCAGGCTCCCCCTGTCCCCCTGATAACAATAGTAGTTTGCTATTATGATTATAGTTTTTATATTGGTTGCACATATCTATTTCTATTGACATGTTATAAAATATGTTAATATGGAAAAATATAATAAAATTTTATGTCAGAATTACATTATTATAATCATTTCATTTGGTAAGTCAATTAAAAATATTAAATACACTACATTTTAGCCTTGGTGGCTTTTATAAGGAACTTATACTGTGTCCAGATTGAAGTAATTTGAAGAGTATTACTGTTTATGCTCATTATTATAATTTTGTGATTATTTTTTGCAGATACAGAAGTGAAAATGTCCACTGAATAGTGTGATAGGAAATTTGAAGCTTTTAAATGTCTTATTTGTCTATGAAAGAAATATGATATCTATTCTCAATAATACTGTTGCAATTTTTATAAAGACTAAAATATAAATAGAACACATACATATATATGCATTGGTTAGGGAAATATAAAACTATCATTTGTACACAATATGATAATAGTGTTTCCTCTCTGGTACAGAGGGTTGCTATGAGTCAGATACCGACTCGACGGCACCTAACAACAACAACAATGATCATCATCGATCTAGAAAATCCAAGAGAATCAATGGGAAAAAATCTATTAAGCCTATTAAGATGTATGTGTATAAAATTTGACACACTATAATTTTTCTATATATGGAAGTTACCAGTGAGAACATATCAATAAAACAATATCCCAACAATAGCAGCAGAAACTAAAAAACAGCAAAAATTAAACCTAACAAGAGAACTGGAGAACCACTAAAAGAAACAATAAGACATTTTCAAAGGATATATAAACCAACCTAAATAAATGCAGAGGCATAGCATGTTCCTGCCAGAGAATATTTAACATTGTAAAGCTGCTATTTCTTCCAAAATTAATCTATAAACCTATGCAATCCCATATAAAATCTTTAAGGAAGTATTTATGGAACTTGACAGGTTTAGTTTGAAAATCAATAGATGAGAATAATGTAAAAACAGCCAAGAATATTGTGAAAATGCTCAAAATTAGCATCACGTAAGTAAGTAATAGTAATAGGAATAGTTAGCTTGGTTGAACAGAAAGGGTCCACAATCAGATACAGCCACATAGGAAAGTTTAATACGTAACAATGGCAGTGTCACATGTTGCCATGTGGGGAAATTAATGGGGAAAGAATGAGCTATTATTAAACAGTTATGGGAAAATTAATTGACAATCTGGAAACACAATTAAGTTTTGTGCCACTCACGCTTTCTGTTGTTTTGAAATGTATCAAATAGCAATATATAAATAACAGAAATAGAAAATTATGTTGAGAAAATAGACTATTTACAATTTAGTTTTGAAAGGTTTCTTAAGAAAGGTCATAAATAAGGAATTTTTGATGTTTATCTACTTAAAAATTAAAAATTCATAAGTGACAAAAGCTACAATAATTAGAAGACAAGTGACAGACTGTGAAAAAATTATATATACATATATATCAGACAATAGATTAGTCACTAAAATTTATAAAAAGACTATAAATTATGAGACAACAAACTGCTAGGCAATTAACTAAATAATTAAAAACAGCTTGTAAAGCATTTCAGAAGATGCTTAACCTCATTAGCAAGCAGAAGCACATAAATGAATAGAAAATGATACTTTTTTCCCATCAGGATAGCAAATATTAAAAGGCTTGATGATATCCACGGCAGGTAAGGATGTTGTGAAGCAAATATTTTCTATGCTGTTTGAAAGTTGGTTTAGCTTTTGGGAGGAAGATTCTTCAGGCTCTAGCAAAATGTAATGTGCATTGTCTTTAACGCAGTGATTCTACTACCTCCAGGTGTCTTTTCTAGAGAAACAAGCTCCATTTGCCTAAAATGAAACAGAAGCTGGAATCAACTTCCACATCCATAGGTAGTGGACCAGTTGAACTGGGCGTGTGGGATTCCAGTTGTGTGTTTATAAGAAATGAAATCAGACTATTCATTCTTATAGCATAAAACTTCTGTACTTGAATTTTGAATAAAAATTAAAATATACTTAAAAAACACAATTGATGCAAAGAAGGAGTGATTATAATGTAAGTAAAAAAATAAAAATTTCCTTATATAAGACTTCTAAATAAATATATGGCTTTTTTAGGCAATCTTTCAAAACTCTAAAATTGTAAGTGAATAGTCTATTTTCTCAACATAATTTTCTATATTGATATCTGGAAAGAAATCTTGGTATGGAATCAGCTACATTTTAGCTCAATTTGCCATACTACTTGTACTTGCCTACTTGATTTGCATTTGAGGGTAAAACTAGGAGGAGCACTCTTTTGGTGAGGCAAAAAAAAAAAAAAAAAAAGGATATTCAACAAGTTGATGGTGATAGATTAATGGGCCCAGAAATATCTTGCATTGGGTGTTAGGGAGATGGGTTGACATAGTGCACATACTTGTGGGGGAGCAAGAAAAGTCAGTTTTGGGTACACAGATTTACCGAGTCCTGATTGTCTGGTCTGTCATTCCTATCTCATTAAAAATTCCAATAGGCATCTGCCAGAGTCATAGCTGAGTTGAATGCCAAACTATATTTTAAGTTATGAATAAGATTCATTGTTTTTAATTAGTTGTTAAAGGTACATGTGTGATAAAATATTCTCAATAAAAATGCTTATGGATGAGTAAGCTAGAAATTAGGTAAGCTTTGGAGAATGGATGAAAGTATCTTATCCCTGGAAAAATATACACATGTACAAAATTTCAATTATAATGTCTCTTCAGTAAAATTCCCCTTTGATTTCCTGCAAAAAGCAAGTGGCATATTTGTTGCAAGGGGTTAATCCTATCCTCCCCATGCCCCAGCTCCAAACACACACATTCATTTCCTTGGATAGTTTCAACTACCATGCACAGCTTGGCATATTCTCTTTTCTCCTATCCAACATTATTTGGAATATCCAAAATACAAGACTAGGACTCTTGCAATACAGTTATAGTTTACTAATAAGCATAAATATATAGAAACAATAAAAAATATACATGTGGTGGTTAGTATTTAATAAAGGTTAATATATTCTCAACATGTACCAGTACCAAGTACTCTTCTGAGAGGAAACTGAGGAAAAGAGATATTAAAGAACTTGCCCATGGTCCCATGTCTATAGCCATAACACCCTGGCATCCAGTCCTGTCTGATCTGGGAAGCTTAGCAGGATTGGACTTGGTTAGTCTTTGGATGGGAGACCACTTAGGAATACCTGGTGCTGTAGGCCTGGGAGAAGGACCCACTAGCCCACTCCTGAAAAAATCAGCCATTGAAAACCCTATGAACAGCAAAGAAGCACTGACATAGCGCCAGGTATGGCATGGTGTTGGGTAGTGTTTCATCTGTTGTACATAAGGTCACTATGAGTTGGACTCAACATGATGGCACCTAACAACAACAATTATGGTCCTACAGCTGGTAAGTGGCAGAACTGGGATTCAAGTCCAGGCATTCTGGCTCCTGAGCACTGCGATATAAGGAAATGTCACGTCCCAGGTCCATCATGTACCTATTTCTTGGCTTTAAGTGATAGAGGCTTCACAGGAAAGTTTGCTGTGGTTGAGCTTATCCTTTGTCCTTGAAGATTCTCCTGTTTCTCAGGTTGCCTCTGAAATTACTGTCCCAATTCCTCAAGGACCTAATATGCTTACTCACGGTTGGGGATCGCTCCTACCCAAACCCAAAGCCTTTGCTGAAAGTAAGAGAAACAATTGGTTTGCTCTCGCTGTTTGCTGTGCTTCAGAGACCTTATTCATCCGTCTGTTCTCTCCTCTAGAAAGTCACGTTCAAGTCTCTTTGGGAGACCATCTCTTTGCAGACAATTAACAGCTATTTTTCCCTGTGACATTGCAACACAACATATGTCGTTGAGTTTTCTGGTTGTTGCTTAATCATGAAACTTTACTTTACATATGGATGAAGCTCAATCCAGAGTGAAAAGAGATCAGGTTGTGTCTCTCCCTCAATGTCTTCATCTCCACTTCCTTCACTGCCTTTCTCTTAGACTCCTTGCACACAGTTGAGGCATTGCCTTTTAAAATTGCTTCCCAAATGTAGTAATGTCTCAGCTAATCCTGCCTGCATGGACTGTGGCACATTCAAAGCAAAACCGAGGCCATCACTCACTTCCATTAAGCTTCTGCAGGAAAATTGACTTATTGCCTGTGATTTTCACAGAAGTGTTTAAATTAGGTAGGGCTATTTCTTTAGACTAGAAATATTTTCCAGTCTTCTCAGTACATAGATCCAACTTTAAAAGAGCGAGCATAGTTGGAAACTAGAAAGTAAGTTAAATACACACTCTCTTAGGCTGATGAATAAGGGTATTTGTGAGAAAGGAGGCCATATTTCAGTCATAGTGTTAGATCACTGGCAAGAAAGGCCATTGAATGAGGAATAAAAATCACTAATTACCAGCTTTACATTAATATTTCATGTGGATATGGTCCTATTGGACAGTTCATATGCCAAAGCTACACAAAGTTTAGGTTTATGTTTTAGAGAATATGTCTGGATTTGACTTTTAAAAGTTAAAGCTATACAATTGATTACTTTGGTGACTTGTTAAAGAGAATATTATTTCTGTTAGATGATTAAACCTTTTTTCTTCTTTCTTTAAGCTTATTTTGTACTGTCTTTCCTGAAGACTCACGTAGCACATTATGATATTCCAGGTAGGCCAGTAGTCTCTGGTCCACAGCGGTGTGCTCACTAATGCTCATGTGCACGTTTTCACCCTTTCTCTCCATCATCCCCACTCCTCATCTTCCCTCCTAAACCTGATAGAAGGAAAATAGTAACAAAGGGGGAAAAATAGGAAGAGGATGACAGGAAGAGTCTCCCTTACTACACAATTTTTTATTTTCAGGATTTACTGTGTAACAGCCCAGTATTACATATGCTGATTTTATCACCCCCCATCCAATTTAATGCAGGATAAAACCAGCATTTTCAAGGGGCAAGGGACCTATGTAATGATCTCTTCCTTTTGTTTTATAGATGAGAAGACTGTGATCAGTACAACTAAGAAATTTGCCAGGATTATACAGCTAGTTAGTGACAGTGTCAGGAAAAAGCTGCAAATCTCTCAACTATGACTTTAAAGTTTTACCTATAACTCCTATTGATCTTTGAATAAAATTCTTGAAAAACTTAATATATTCGGTAGAAATCTCAGGAGGTACAAAGTTCTAGAAACTCTTCAGCCAGTCACTATCATATCAATTCCTTACTTGAAGATGGTTTACTAGTCCTTAACCATGCCTTCTGAAAGGCAAAGGAGGACATGATATCTTCTATTTGTTCAATTTAGGCCTTAAAATTTCGTAATTGTGATTCTTTTTAATACTACAATGAATGTGAAATTTAAGGTATGGAAACCTATGTGGATTCTTACCTCATTATTAACTACTCAAACTTAATTAGATTACTGATTGAACTGAAGCTATTTCCTGAATTGCTAAATGAATAAGGTTGGAAGAAATATCTGTTAAAGACATTTCCAGCTGCAACATGATTTTATGAATTATGAAAACCACTTTCTATGTAAGTGGGTTACAAAGAATAAATCATATTTTTCCAGATTCTTTTCCTAAATTAATAACTATGTCATACATTGGTGATGTTATATATGCAAGTAGGGAATGGAGGGGTAAAACTGAAGAAGAGATAGCAGTGGGATGATAGCCATTGTCTATAAAATAAGTAGGTAATGGCATGATTATTGGGGGGAATCAGAGATATTTCTGTCAAATTTTTAAAAATTATGATTTGTATTCCTTCTAATTTCAGCATCTTTTATGACCTTTTGAAAAAGTCACAACATAATACTTTTTGAAATTTGAAAAGTTACCACTTGAGCAAAGTTGAATGAATAAACCCTAAAGCAAAATAAACAAACAGCTTCACTCTCTACATCAATAACTTCAAAGCATGGTTTTCAGAGCCTGAATGTAACTCTGGTAAGTGAGGTCCATTCTGAGCATTGTTCTTAGTGATTGAAGATGTTCTCTTCTTGTCCAAATCTTAGCCAGGTTTCTCTGAGCCTTCTTCTCCACTAGGTCTCAGTTTTGGCTTGCCTTTTCCAAGAATCTCTCTTTTCTCTGCTATCTCTTCTTAGTAATTTTCCATCTATTCACCCCCTCACTCTGCCCATTGGCTATAAATCCCTACTTATGTTTCTTGTATTCAAGGTTGTGTTCCACTTCTCTGTCTTATAGGAACAGTCTAGGAGCCCAATTGCAATAGTCTTGAATAAAGTCTTCCTTATCATTTAACGCCAGCAGCAATAGCCCTGTGGCATCTGATCCCGTCAGATCTCAGAAGCTAAGCAGGGGAGGGCCTGGTTAGTACCTGGATGGGAGACCGCCTGGGAACACCAGAAGCTGTAGGCTTGGGAGAAGGACCTGGCAACCCCCTCCCAAAAATCAATCTGCCGTTGAAAACCCTATGAACAGCAGAGAAGCACTGACAATAGTGTTTCCCCTGTTGTACAGAGGGTTGCTCTGAGTTGGATACCGACTCGACAGCACACAACAACAAAAACTATCATTTAACAAGCAGTTAACAATTTTTCTAAGACATGATTCCATACGGAAGACTTGAAAAAAAGTCCTTTCCAGTGCCCAATGGCCTGCCTGTTTAGCTACAAAGCACTTAGGTGACTCCATCTGAGGCAATGAAGAATGTTTGTTTGGGGACATTGAACTTCATGGTATGTGCAAGAAAATCTAGGAGCCACTTAGTTTCTTTCAAATAAAATTTGTCTTTGAAAGCAGGAATTTGTGCCAGTGTATAAAGAAATATAAGTGAAAAAATTGCCTAACTATAACTATATGGGAGAAGGGCCTGGCAATCCACTCCCAAGTAAATCCTGAAACAGTCAGCCATTGAAAACCCTATGAGGGTTGCTATGAGTCGGATACCGACTCAAATGGCACCTAACAACAACAACAACAACTATAACTATGGATCTACGAGGTAGATGTCTATTCCCTCAGGAGTTTTTAGTACCAAACACATGTAAATGGGCACTCTGACTGGGTTGGGCTTGTGATAGACAAATTCCTTCAGTGTAATTAGGTGACGTGAGTTCCTGTCTCTCCCTCACCACTTTTCCATGATGTCATCTGTCTTCACTGTCATGAGTAAAGGAATTGGCTAAAGGGGATGTTTAAAACCGCCATTGTGGTTCATAGAAGGCAAGATTGACTCAAGAAGGAATAGTCTAATGATTAGAGAGGAAAATTCACTTCAAGAGAAGGTGTCCTTGGTCTCTGGGATTACAGATGAGTGCCACAGCATCTGGTTAAAAGTCTATATTTCTTATAAAGAATTTACTAGCAAGTCTTCAGAACATGAGGCAACAAATTGTTGTTAACAAATTATTCACCAATGTTAAAATATTTGGACGATTCTTTGAAGAATAAATCAGTATAAAGTGATTATATACTGTGAAAATCTTTAAGTATATTTTTAAATGAATTTTGGAAATCATACAACTATATAGTTGTTTTTTCACCTTAACATTTGAAAACACTATTCACTTAGGTACATGCAAATTTATACATATATTTAGTATCAAAATTAGGTATATATTGATTTAGAGGAAGAGACCTTTAAATGAGACGTCCCTATTTTTATACTTTCATTTACAACTATTACATAATTTTAAGCAAGCCCATGTGGACACATATTTAGATGCAATATACCTAATATATTGCCACATTCTTAGCTGATATAAGTTGAGTGTATATATTCAGACACATATGTATATATATTATGTATAACTTTTGCACAAAATTGTTAAGTTTCCAATTAGTTTTTCTAATTATTCTTTGTTATTAATTTCTAATTTAATTGTACTAGAGTCAAAAGAAGTGAATTATATACTGAACCTTTGGAACTTGTTGAGGTAGAGTCAATGTTCGTGTATGTTCCATGTGTTTTGAAAGAGAATACATTCCACTATCTGTGGGTAATAAAGTTTTACTTATGATCTTTTGGTCTATATTATTAGTTGTTCTTTTCAAAACTTCTGCAGGCTTGTCTGAATGATTGCCACATTAATGAGCAAAATCTGATTCTCTACATTAAGGAGAGAAAATTTTCACCATTGTAGTGATCCCCATTTATATTTCTTGATGTTTATTTTACATACAACTTGAGGCTATTTTATTAGATATAGGCAGACTTGCCATTATTATATTTTCCTGGTAAACTGAACTTCTTGTGACTATATGGCAATCAATATATTAAAAAATTTTTTTTAATATTGTTTGTTTCAGTCTTAAATCTCCTTTGGTTTATTCTGGTTATACCTTGGTTAGTATTTGCCTGGTATACATTTTCATCATTTGCTATTTGTATTTTTGTGTCTTTACATTTTACATGTTTTCCTTATGGACAATACATAGCTGGGTTTTCTTTCTTAGCTTTAATTTGAAACCTTTATAGATACTACTTCACTGTAGTATCTATAAAGATTTCTTATGTCTTTGGATTGATGTCTACTATAATGATTTCAGTTTTTCTATTCTTTATTCCTTGCTTTTTATTAAATTCTCTGTATTCTTTTTCTCCCTATTCTAACTCAAAATTCTTTTCATCTGGTTGTATCATGCTGTGTTTTTATCATAGCAAATTAAAAATTTTAAATTATTCACTCTTTCATCCTGCCCACACATTTAAAACAATTTGGAATTCTCTTTCTCTTTTTTAACTCTGCTCCCACTTATATGCCTTTGAACAATAGCAATGTACTATGATATTTACTTTAATATTTTCTGTTTTATTACTGAAAGCTTTACTGACTTATTCACAAATTTTCTTGTTCTTCAATCATAGTTTCAAGTTTTTGCTTTATTAAACATTACTCTTATATGTTATATGTCTGATATTTTCAATATCTGAATTAAAGGCATGTGGGGTAATATGTGCCTATAGTCCCAGCTGAAGTGGGCTGATCACTTGAGCCCAGGAGTTGAAGACCAGCATGGGAAACATAGGGAGACTTGTCTCAAAAATATTTTTAATTAATTTAATTTTTGAATGAGTTAATTTTTAAATTGCTTTTGAGTTTTTTCTCTGTTGACTGTTGTTTTGAATGGCTTCCACATGTTTCTTTATTTCCTTTCCTGTGAGCTTGGGCAGTGAGCTGTTCTCTCTTTCTCTCTCTTTCTCTCTCTCTCTCTCTCTCTCTCTCTCTCCTCTCTCTTTTTCTCTCTCCTCTCTCTCTCTCTCTCTCTCTCTCTCTCTCTCTCACACACACACACACACAGTCTCTCTCTCTCCCTCTCTTTTTCTCTTTCTGTTAAGAACTGAGTTGAAGTTGAATTCTCACAGAGATTTCCATTTGATTCTGCCACTTGTCTGGTACCGCTGTGAACTGAATTCTCTCTCTGAGGAGTTTTGGAATCACTCAAATACTGTGAATTCAGATCTCAATTGCACTTCAAGAGCTAGATTGGAATTATGAAAATTCATAAGAATTTCACCTAAACTTGATACAGGACAGGAGATAGGAAAATTTTCTTAGTATGTTCCTTTCTAATTCTCTCTTTCCTTGTGAGCCCAAGATCCATGAGGTCATCCTCCTATTAAATTTCTACCTTGAGAGTATTTGAATTTTCTCTCTTCTCTCCCATGCCCCATTACTACCATAGGGGCTCCAGATAACCAGGTGTGGGTAGTCATCCTCAAGACAGGAACTAGCTTTGGAAATTGCTGACTAGTTATGGTTTCCTGGTTTTATTCATTTGGAGGCTTTGAAGATTTATAATTTCCTGAAAGTTCAGACATGCATTTAGAAAGGTGTTATATGTATTTTAAAATAATTTTTTTTTCCTGAAATTTAGTTTCTCCCACCACTTCTAGCACTTCGCAGGATTACTCTGTGTGACTAATCCACCATATTATTGGAAACTGAAGAACCTGAACATATTCTTAAGAAGGAAGTGACATGAATTTTGGAATCTTTCATAGATGACAAATTTGACTTAATAGTCTAGGCATATCATTAGATACTCATGGAAACTATCAATATGACAAAACTGCCAAGAGCAGATGGTAGTCATTCTTGTCAAACTGGAAAAATAGGACAAAACACCTATAAAATATGCTAACCAGGCACGCCTACATCTTAGCAACTCTGGAGGCTGGAGGATGGTAGGTTCAAGGTCAGAGGCAGCCTGTGCAGTTTAGCAAGACCCAGTCTTATGATAAAAATTTTTTAAAAAGAGACTTAAAGTGCAGCCCAGCAGTAAAGCCTTCACAAAGTATGTGCAAGGCTCTGGATTCAGCCCTGCAGCACTAAAAAAAAAGTGCTAAAGATTATTTTGTTTTCTTATATGAAATAGAAATATCATTAAACAATATAAAAAAGAATAAATTTATAGGAGGAAAGAACTCTATAAAATGACTGAAAAGAATTTTTTAAGAATATGCAATTACTACCTTGAGGCAATGATTCTGAGAGCCAGCTACTGGAAAGAGCAGCAGCAAAAGCAACACTTGGTATCATTAGCTAATAACTATAGAGCCAGGTGGAAAGTACTCATGAACTAAATGCTGCAACTTCAATCGGCATGCATTTTAAATCTGCATCTGATTTTGGAGCCCTTGAAAACTGTTGAAGGGGCTAGAGCTTAGCTCATTTTGTAGAGTGCTGCTGTGTACTCTCTGAGGCCCTGAGTTCGATCCTCAGCACCAGAAAAATGGAAGAAGGTTGTGGCAGTCCACTCCCAAAGCAATCCTGAAATAATCAGCCATCAAAAACTCTAGGAATAGGAGAGAAGTGCCAGGCATGGCACAGTGTCAGGGAGTGTTTTGTTCAGTTGTATAGGGTTGCTATGTGTCGGATGCAACTGGAGGGCACCTAACAACAACAATAAAACCCTTGAAAGGGTGAGGATTAGATTTGAGAATGTAGGTATGTTTTCATCTGTTATTTCGAAATTGCCAGACTCTCAAATGAGGGAAACAGTAATAGAGTTTAAAAAGAAACATTCCATCAGAAAATTCTACTCTTCATAATCCAATGTTTGCTGAAATAAAAAATTAAGTAACAGCAGGGAGAAGTTACAGCAAGTTTTTTTTTTTTCTTTTTTAGTTGTTGTTTCTAACCTCATAACATCTGTTAGGGAAAAGGCAACAGGTTGTCTCAAAAAACTCAAAGGTTATTTCTTCCTTTCTTTTCTTTTTAATTTCAAAACAGGGAATGGGGCATTATCTGGTTGAAAAACTTTAAATAATGATGACATTTCTTCCTTTTCACCTGTACTCACTTGACCAACCCCAAGGACTGATCTCATGTATTTTTTTTTAATATAAAATGATTTGATGAAAGACAACCTCAAAGAAATAACCATACTTGTAGATGACAGTATGCTCTTATGGGAAATAAATTAGGTGAATGTTGTGAAAAATGCAGGGAGAGATTGTGAACCTGGCCTGGAAAACTTTGGAAACAACACTATAAAAATATGAAACTTTAGAAAATAAACTGAACAATAAATACAGGATTACAATCTTCCAGTTACTTGTCATAATATATCAAATGCTTAAGAGGCCAGGCAGGCTAGGATTGAGCTCAGTTGGTAAAGCGCCACTCTGCAGTCTCTGAGGTCCCAGGTTTGATTCCTAGCACCACAAAAATGGGAAAAGGACAAGGCAATCCACTCCAGAGGCAATCCCAAACCATCAGCCATTGAAAACTCTATAAGGGTTACTATGAGTCGGGCACTACTTGAAGGCATCTAACAACAACAACAACAACAACAACAACAAGAGGCCAGAGCACCGCTACCTGAAGCCAAAATACTCACCAAATTTTCTATCATTGCAACTGAATGGGTAAGTTTAGGTGTTTGCTTTTTAATGCACCAGAATTTTTCTCACAGCTTCCTATTCTTAATATGCAAACACCTAACCCTACTGGAAGATATATTTTACCACCCAAGATCACTAATAATATGCCACACTTCTTCAGAAATAATCTTAAATTTAAACACTCCTTGAAAGCATAAAATTATTTTTATCTGTCAAAATCTGAATTTCACCCATTGAGAAAGTAGAAAACAACACCTGAAACTCAGACAGAGGCAGAAATATGAATTATCAGGCAGTAAGGACACATCACTGAACAGCCTTTGGAGATGCCGAGGTTAACACAGTTCACACAGACAATAAGGAAGGTTGTTGTTGTTAGGTGCTGTTGAGTCGGTATCCGACTCATAGCGACCCTACTTACAACAGGTGAAACACTATTGTCAGTGCTTCTCTGCTGTTCATTGGTTTTCAATGGTGGATTGATTTTTGGGAGTGGGTTGCCATGTCCTTCTCCCAATAAGGAAGAGGAGCACAATATTGTGGAGTTTGAATTTTAATTTTTTTAGGGCAAGAGCAGGGATCCAGGCAAGCCCACAAATTGCATGGAGTTCTGGTGTCTGTGGCTGGTGCTTGAATTTTGAGAATGGAATACTGAACTACCAACCCTGGGGGGCATCTGGAAATGATCCTGTTAACAGAGTGAAGGTATGAATGAGAGAGGAAGGCCAGAGAGGAACGAAGAAACATTTGGTCTCCAGGAGCCTCTACATTATTTAAAATTACTGAAGACCTCAAAAGGCATTTACATATATAGTGTTAAATACTGATAATTATCATAATAAAATTAAAATTAAGAATTTTAAAAGAATTCTTATTTCATGAAAAGATAAACCCCAAACTATTTAACATAAATAACCCACTTCTATGAACAATTGCTATCTTTTCTAAAAATGAATGTAGCAAGAAGACGGACATTGATTTACATTTTTTCAAATCTATTTAATACCTAGCTATAGAATATATCTATGCTCACATAAATATTCCTGAATTCAGTCCATTGAAGTAACTTTGTTAAAGAATATAAAGAAAATATAGTGATCAAAAATAGCTAGTGAATGTTTAAAAAAATATTACAGTAAAAGACACATTGCCATCAATCCCTTTTGAAATGCTCCCCTTGCCTCTGAACACACATACCCCATCATTCTTGCTGCTTCTGCAGCAATTCTGGATGTCCTCTTTCGTGAGTGTCTTTAGTTGCACTGTCCTGGCTGCCTCAATGCCCTGAATTGATTCAGAATATTTACCTTTCATGGTCATTTTGATTTTGAAGAAGAGCCAGAAATCCAGTGGTTCCAGATCCTGTAAATAAGGTAGATGATGACCACCCTAATGTTTTTGTTTGACAGAAATTACTGTACCAGAAGTGGTATGTGACACCAAGCATCGTCCTGATGGAGGATGAAACTAAAGACACACAAAAGAGGACTTCCAGAGCTGTTTCAGAAAGTGGCAAGAACACTGGAAGAGTGTGTTTGAAGCCGGGGGAGTATTTTGAAGGAGATTCATGACAACATGTCATTTACTATAATTTTTTAAAAATTTAAACATTCATTGTATTTTTCATCACCTTGTATATATATTTGGAAATAGAAAGCTTACTTTTATAGACTTCACAAATAACAACGTATTGTCATTTTTAAGATTATTATATCAAAACACAAGAAGTGATAGTTCTGTCAGTGGGCAGCTAGATGCCTCTTTGGGTTCTTAGTCTCACTGGAAAAAAAAAAGAATTGAAAACTGGACCCATAAAGTAACTTTGAGAATAGTTTATTTAGAGTTAGAGGAGGGGATAGTGCCTTGAGTACCAGAGCAGGCAAGCTGGATATTTAGGCCAGTGTGGGGAGAGTGGAGACAGAAAGAAAATAGGAGAGAGAAAGTTATACTCTCTGAAACAGAAATCAGAAAGTGGGCAGATCCAGCACTGAAGGTCCATGAACAGCTCCATTTATGGCTCCATTTTGAGCTTGAGATCAGAAAGTGTGCAGGTCCAGCAATGAAGCTGTGTCAACTCTGAACGTCTGTGAATGACTACAAACAACTGCAGACATCTGCACTGAGGGGTGGGGTTTTGGGGGTTTTTAAGTCCATACCTCAGTAAGGGAGAGATATTCCTCCCTTCTTTTTCATCTTCATATGTATCATAATTCTTTCCCCTTTTGGTTTAGACTGGCCTTTGTAGGTTGTAAAACAGGTTTTCACCTTTATCACAGGAAGAGTCTTTCCTGATAGGAGATCCCTCTTCCTAGCCCAGACATGGAGCACCTGTTTACTTCATATGTAAAGGATGTTAGTGGCTACCAACCAGGCCACTTATAAAAGGAGTGACTGGTTTACAGACCAGGCCATTCCAATGGATTGGATTCATGCTAGAGAGCTCTTGACCTTGAATACAATCCACATGTGATTGTGCAGCCCTCTATACCTGTTGAAAGGATGTAGATTAGATTTGAGAATATATAGTATATCAATGATGTTATATTTAAATCTATCCCTGTATCTCATACTTAAAATGGACTTTATTCCATTAGTGTATCTTGTGCTATAAATGGAATTTTTACTTATGCATGGGTTTTTGTCATCAAGCTTTGGTCATTTGGAAAGTACTGGTGTAGGAAGGAAGTAATACAGACTTTTCCATGCTTGCACATTCATTACCCTATATCCCAAAAGCACATGTAATAAATCACCACTGATTTAATCAGATAAATATTTATGCCTCAGGAAGCTATCAAGGTAGTGGGGGCTGTGGGTCCAGGACCTTCATATGTCAAGTGAGTTCTGGTTGCAGATTAGGTATTTGTAAAAGTACAATTGGTTACAGACCAGGTCATTTATAAAAGGGCATTATCCCCTACGACCCTGCTATTTGCAAAGGATATTATCTACCAAAGAAGTCCTGACCACCAGATCAAGTACTGACCACTTTGTCTCAGAGGAAGCTCACATTGATATTCATGTCTCAAAAGGTGCCTGGGAAGCACATGGCTGAAGAAGCCCCTTCATTCCCTTTCTTCCTGCCTAGCATCCCCTATCAGTGGCAGACCCACATTTTAAAAAATTTTAAGTTTTACTTGAAAGCTTGAATTTTGTCACTCACAATGAATATTATCAGTTGTTTTTCTTGAAGGGAGAAGCTCACTTTGTTGATTTGAGAGAAAATGTCTGCCAAATATGTCATCCAGAAGAAGTATAGATTGGCCCTCGTTGATTCTGTAATGAGCACCCCAAAACTTAGCTACCAAGCTATAATTGGCACTCAGAGACTGAGGGACTTCCTGCCTTTTTCTAATAATCAGAGAGGCAGACTTTGGTGGAGAAGACAGTTTTAATTCAAGTCCCGGCTTGAGGAAAATCGGTGACATTCAGTGTCTCAAAGATCTCTCATTGGCAAAAGGGAAAAAAGGAATCAGGGGCTTTTTAGGTAGGAAGTCTGCATCTCTTCCCAAGTTTGGCAGTTTCAAAGGTTGGTAAGGTGGGAGTTGTACTCCAAGTTCTGATTCAAACATGCATGCTTAGAAGAAATTCTTTGTGAAGGTTACTTGACTATTTTGAGAAGAGTCCACTGAAAATCTTATAGTTATGAAAAACACTAAGAAGGAGCTGTGGAAAAACTTCATTGCTTGCACTAGCTAGAAATACTCTTCCAAATTAAGTAAGTCAACTCAAGCATTAATTATCCAGTGGATGATACAATCTCAAAAGGAACCATAGCAAAGCTTGCCTCTCACCAGGTTATGGGGTAGGATTGGTTGTTTCCAACTTCTGTGTTAGACAAACACACCTCACAAAGTGAGACACTTAGATAAATGGGGTAGAAAATGCAGTCACATGATTCTGGTAAAATTTCTCTCTCGACAAAATTAGAACAAATTGATGGCTCCCTGTCAAGATTAAAAATAACATTTCTATGCAAATAGAAATAAAACTACTTCGAAAGGGGGCATCTGGTCATATCAAAATAGACTGCACATGCCCAGTGGAAATTGGATCTCATGAAAGGCTGGGTTAATTATTTTTTCTCTGGTGCTGTCATTCCTGAAATACCTCCACCACCTGAGGCCTTATGCTTGGCTTTCTCAAATCATTTGATTTAAATGTTTAAAAAAATTGTCATGGGTGACAAAATATGTGAGCAGGCAACACAATTAGTCTGCAAGTCACTGTTGCCCGATAAAAGTGCTAGTGGGGATCATTAGATGTTTTATAAACCCCTTAGGTGAAACACAAAGCCTGGGAGGTCTCCCATATAAAACCAAAAACACAACATAAGTAGATATGAAGCAGCTCCCTGCCCTCCATACTTCAGCTATTTACATTTTCATCTATATGTGTGTGATCACACACATTTTCATCTACTGTTCATCTTGGGGCTGGGATTTAGCTCAGTTGGTAGAGCGCCGCTCTGCAGTCTCTGAGGTCCCAGGTTTGATTCCCACCACCACAAATAATGGGAGAAGGATGTGACAATCCACTCCCGAGGAAATCCTGAAACAATCAGCCATTGTAAACCCTATGAGGGTTGCTGTGAGTCAGATATCTCAACAGTACCTATCAAACAACTAACCAAGTTATTCATCTTCATGAAACTCATTGGCTTTCATTGCAATTCTCAAACTGCTCATTTGTACAAAGTACCATAATAACCCATGCTGCTGCTGTTAGGTGCCGTTGAGGCATCATATTAAAATTTCTGCTTGGATTAGCCCCTTGTCTCTCACAATGATTACACAAGTTAAATATTATTTCTATTTTTCAGGTAAGAAAACTGAGATCTAACAAGTTTACATTCCTTGCCTTTTCCTTCTTTAACATTTTGGCTCTTTTGATAATCACTTTTGTTGGTCTCCTCTGCCTTGCTGTTCAAGGCAGTTGTTTCCCAAATCCCCCTAACTTTTCTCCAGTGTAAACTCCATGGAAAATTTGATTTATAGGGTGGTTTCCTATAAGCTTTGGTAACGAAATAGCAAGTGTTGCATATACCAGTAATTAAGTGTGGAAACCAATGGAAGATGAAGGAATATTTCATTAGGTGATCTTAAACATTTTTATTATATTTTAAATAAAAACTTTATAAATTAAAATGGAATATAAAATAATCACAATACTGTATTTATTTCAATTAGCCAATTATGTGGAATCACTACTCTCTGTGCCTTTAATGAAATAAGTTATTATTTATATATTTTTATTCACACATGTCATATATGTATGTGCAGTATATATATAACTTAAGCAATTAGGCATTGACTGACAGAACATGCATTTAGTAAGTTTTCAAAACATAAAATAAAAATGATATAATTTTATCTTTTCAATTCCAGTTGAATGAAATATAAATCAAATCACCATGAGATAGCACCTCTTATGTGTTAGAATGGCTTTTATCAAAAAAGAAAAAAAAAGATAACAAATGTTGGTGGGAACACAGAGAAAAGAGAACTCTTACAAGAGTGTCTGTGCTGATATAAATTAGGATAGCCACTGTGGAGAAATACATGATGGTTCCTCAAAAAACTAAAAGTAAAATTATCATTTGATCTAGTAATCTCACTTTTGAGTACATATCCAAAGGAATTGAAATCAATGTGTCAAAAGGATATCTGCTTCCTATGTACATTGTATCATCATTCATAATAGCCAAATTATGGAGTCAACTTAACTGTCCATCAGTAGATGAATTGATAAAGAATAAGTGACATAACTGCACTTTAAAAACTATTCAGCCATAAAAATAGGGGAAATCAATCCTGTAATTTGCAGTAACATAGGTGAATGTGGAGGGCATTCTGCAAAGCAAAATAAACCAGGCACACAAAGACAAATACTGAATGATTTCACTTCCGTATGGAATCTAGAAAAGTTGGACTCAGAGAAGTAGGATGGAGAATAATGATGGTTATCAGAGGCTCAGAGCAAGCAAATGAGAAGTTGTTGATCAAAGAGTTCAAAGTGTCAGTTAGACATGAGGAATAAATTTAGAAGTCTATCAAAATAATTGAGAATAAAATTTAAATGTCTAACAAATAAAATGATAGGAAAGGGGAGTGGTAAATACGTTAATTACTTTGATTTAATCATTCCACACTCTATACATGATTATAGCAATACATTTTACCCCATACATGTATACAATTATGATTTGTTAATCAAAAATATTAATTACAAATTTAAAAGGTGCTCAGTTTATTGTAAGTCTTCTAAGAATTTTTAAAAAGTAGATAAGAGTACAGACTTTGCTTGCTAACCAACAAAAGCCTACATTTACAGAAAATATTATATAAACATCCCACCTTCTTATTTAGTCTAATCCTTTACTATATTCATTCAATAATTATTTCTCTGACTCATTTTTTTCCATTAGAAGTTAAAAATCATAGTGGCATGCTTTTGGTCTTGGTATTCTAAATGTTTAGAGTGGACATTATGATGACTGTGAGGATTATTAAAGAGTTTCTTTTTGTAATAATAATATATGTTTGAAATTTTTTATATTCCATGCAAACTAAATTCAATATCTTCTTCAATACTTATCCTTGTGGGTAGTATTGAGTCATTGACATTTTGAACATGTTTAAACCTTTGAAACATAATAAAAACTATGTTTGAGAAATATACTGAAAACAAGATTTAAGGTAAAGATAAAGAGAATAAAGACAAGAGAGAGGGCATCAATTATTAGACTTATGTAGCAATAAGAGATAATGAGCCACCTGAACTCAAAGAGCAAGAATGAATAGGAGAGGAAAAATTGGAATGATATTAAGGATATGGAGTTGACAGAACTTAATGGCTAATTAGATGAGCAGAGTAAGGGAGTAGGATAAATTATTTATCCATCCAAGAAGGTAAATAAAATTCTTAGAGTAAGTCCCCCACATATGATTTTCATTTGCTTTTGTTGTTGTTGTTGTTATTTTGTTTTGTTATGTGTTGAGGTAGGATCTCAGTATGTAGCTGGGACCTGCCTGGAACTCATGATCTTTCAGCCTCAGCTTTCTGAGTCCCAGGATTATAGGCATGTACCATCACACCTGACCAAGTTTCCCAGATATGGGCCTGCGTGAAAGAATTGGTAGGAGACTAAAAAACCTACTGGGATCCTTAGATTTTCCCCCAAATTTTATTTATATATTTTTATTTTATTTTTTGTGGTAAGATAAAACCCAGGCATGTTAGGCAAGTGCTCTACCAATGAACTACACCTCCAGCTTCAAAATATTTTTCGAATATCTTCTTTATGCTAGGTTTTGGGATGGCATAGTAAATAAAACTAAGATCCATTCTCAAGGAGTTATACCTATGTTGTGGACACATACACTATATAGACATGTAAACATGGAATATATAACACATTCCAGGAGAAAGTACAGCAGAATAAACATCTGATTTGGGTTTTGGTGGAGTAACTACATCAAACAAATCTTCCTGCCAAGAACTGCTGTAAATGTTGGATTAAACAAAACAAAAGCTAAGCTAAAAGAATAACTGAAGGCATCAGAGAATATCGAAAGTAATCAAAACTTGAGGACAAAGATTCCAGAGCAAAGAATAACACAAAGATGTGAACCTGACACACTCTGAAATTTCCCATTGATGCTTCCTTTTGAGGCATTTCCTGGCCCCAAAGTTATGCATAGGTAGGACAATTTTCCAAGAAAACAAGCAGAAGCAGTGATAGGCTATAAAGCTACAAGGACCTTTCAGTGTAGCATGGAACTAAAGAAAGAGAAAAATAGTGATCCTCTCAAAAAAGGTGATAGCCAGGTGAACTACTCAAGACTAGACCATATGAATAAGTGCCAATAAGAAATAGATGACCATCAACTGAATCAAGAAGATCATCAACATTAAGTACTCTTTGGAAGAAGACAACATCACAGAATGACTTTCAAACTTATCATAAAGGTTGCCTGCCCTTCAAAAAACATTCACCGGGTATACTGCCAACATGACCAAAATGAAAAACAAGAGGAAAAAAACCCAGACAATAGAAACATATCATACATACTGTACCAGTTATTTTTGCTGCATAACATACTATAATAGAAGTTGGTGATTATTCAGGATTTGGAAGGTCAGGAATTTGGGAAGTGATCAGGTATACAGTTTTCTTTTAGGGTCATTCATAAAATTGCAGTTAGTTATTGTCTAGGGCTGCTGTCATCTACAGAAATTACTGGGTTGTATCTCCAAGGTGACTCACTTTCATAGCTGGCAGGTGATGCAGACTATTGGCTAAGAGATCAACATGGGCTATTAACTGGAGGTGTCAAGCATGGCCTCTCTAGCATTGTGCTTGCGGTATAGTTGGACTTCTTATATGATAGTAGGATCTTTCCAGTATAATTATCCTCAAACATTCAAGCAGAAGCTGTAATGTCCTTTAATAGCTGTGGAAATTATGTAACATAATTTGCATGTGCCCTTTAGGCTGAAGGAAATATATTCAGGCAGAAACTGTGAGGCCTCTAATGACTGGCATGGAAATTACGTAGCGTCATTTACATGTGGCCCTTGGCTAAAGTAAACATGAACAAGTGTAGATTCAAGGGATGAGAACGTAGACCCTACCCCTCAATGAGAAGAGTGCCAAGGAATTTATAGTCATTTTAAAATTACTAAATGGAGATATCAAATATAGACTTCTATGATTAAAATGATATCAGGGAAAATAGTGGAGTAAGGAATTTTGAAAGTTCATTCTTCTATAAAAGGAAAGAAAAAAATTTGACCAAAACTGTCAGAATCAACTTTTTCAGAATTCTGGGAATTAATTTAGGTCTTATTGACCTAGAAGTGCTTATTCAAGCAAAATGGTTGAGCCTTAGTAGGCCCAGGAAGTTCTGGGGCATTTTAACTTATCCCAATCCTACATTCACCCCTTTCAGGTCAATGCCAATCCAATCTGCTGGAAACAGAAGCCTGGATTCTTTACATGGGAGAGAGCAGAGCAGACCTTATTCATAAGAATTATAATTTTTTGATTTAACCTGTCTGTTAACTCCTTGAAAAAACAGCTCAAATGTCTTTATTTCATCTGGCTGGAACAGGTCCAGTCCTAAATCTGCTACTTGAAGTCATGGGCCAAAAATAATTTACAGGCAAATGTTTTGTTGCTTCTACTTGAAGTGTTAGATATCAGATAGGTCAACAATGTTGTTGTTAGGTGCTGTTGAGTTGGATTAAACTCATAGCAACCCTATGTACAACAGAACGAAATACTCCCTGACTCTGTGCCATGCCTGGCACTATGTCATTGCTTCTCTGCTATTCATAGAGTTTTCAATGGCTGATTGTTTCAGGATTGCTTCGGGAGTGGATTGCTACATTCTTCTCCTATTTTTGTGGTGCTGGGGACTGAACCTAGGGCCTGAGAGAGCACAGGACAACACTCTGCCAACTGAGCTAAACCCTAACCCAGGCTAACAATAAACTAAGCAAAGCCTTGAATAAGATGTCCATGTTGTTGTTAAATGCTGTTGAGTTGGTGCAACCCATGGCGACCCTGTGTATAACAGAACTAAACATTGCCTGACACTATGCCATGCCCGGCACTATGTCAGTGCCCGGCACTATATGCTTCTCTGCTATTCATAGGGTTTTTGATTGCTGATTGTTTGAAGAGTGTGCTGCCGGGTCCTTCTTCCAATCCTACAGCACTTGGTATTCCCAGGTGATCTATCCAAGCACTAAATAGGCCCACCCCTGCTTAGCTTCAGACATCTGAAGCCAGGGTGATATGACTGTAGACAAGGACATGCATAGGTTTTTGAAAAATGCTTGACATGTCGTTGGGAATATAAGAGGCAAACACAGGCTTAGGGCTGTGTGCATACTCAAGAAAAAACTGAACAACTTCTAAGTTACCACTTGAGCAAAGTTGAATGAATAAACCCTAAAGCAAAATAAACAATCAGCTTCACTCTCTACATCAATAACTTCAAAGCATGGTTTTCAGAGCCTGAATGTAACTCTGGTAAGTGAGGTCCATTCTGAGCATTGTTCTTAGTGATTGAAAATGTTCTCTTCTTGTCCAAATCTTAGCCAGGTTTCTCTGAGCCTTCTTCTCCACTAGGTCTCAGTTTTGGCTTGCCTTTTCCAAGAATCTCTCTTATCTCTGCTATCTCTTCTTAGTAATTTTCCATCTATTCACCCCCTCACTCTGCCCATTGGCTATAAATCCCTACTTATATTCAAGGTTGTGTTCCACTTCTCTGTCTTATAGGAACAGTCTAGGAGCCCAATTGCAATAGTCTTGAATAAAGTCTTCCTTATCATTTAACGCCAGCAGCAATAGCCCTGTGGCATCCGATCCCGTCAGATCTCAGAAGCTAAGCAGGGTCGGGCCTGGTTAGTACCTGGATGGGAGACCGCCTGGGAACACCAGAAGCTGTAGGCTTGGGAGAAGGACCTGGCAACCCCCTTCCAAAAATCAATCTGCCATTGAAAACCCTATGCACAGCAGAGAAGCATTGACAATAGTGTTTCCTGTTGAACAGAGGGTCGCTGACTCGACGGCACCTAACAACAACAACAACAACAACAACGAGAAAGGTAGGCTTGTGACTGTCTGCTAGTATATATGGAGTTTTTTTAGGGGTGTGTGTGAGAGAAATGTTCTGGAATTTCTAGATAAGAGCTCTAGATAACAGTGACATAAGGACAATATAGCAAGTTAAATTATACCATTTAAAATGGAGAATTTTGTGTTATATGAATTACATTTCAACTTAAAAAGTAGCTATGGCTAATGTTTTCGATTCAATAAGTGATCTAAGTAATTAGATACATGCAAAAAGAAACTAGGTCCTGGGATAAAAAAAATGAGAGAATAAACAAGGAGATGTACTACAGAACTGGAAAACTCCCCAAATAAGAATTTTATGTAGGGTTTTATCAACAGATTAGACAGAGTAGAAACTATTAGCGAAGTATAGAGTGAGGAGAAGTATAGAGTGGTGAAAAATTCAGTGAAAAATGGAAAATACAGAAAAGAGGCTAATGGAAATGATGAAAAAGTCTAACTTACATGTATTTTGCATCCGTGAGGAGAGGAGAAAGGATAGAATAAAAAATATATATCTTTAAAGGGATATTTGTATGGAACTTTAAAAAAATGACTAAGTATATCAAGCCACAGACTAAGAAGCTCTAAAGAATCTCAAATAGTATAATACAAATAATATCACATCTAGGCACATTATAGTAAAATTGTTTAATATAAACTACAAGACAAATTGAAAACCACACAGAAAGAAGGGACACATTATTTCAAGAGATTAACTAACAAAAATAGCCAAGTTTCCAATGAAAAATGATAAAAGTCAAAAGGCAATGGAATGACATCTTTGAAGTATCCTAGAATCTAACTTTATATAGAATTCAATGAATAATGAAAATATATTTCACAATCAAGGATGATGTGACAAGGATAGTTTCCAGGTAAAAAACAAAAAGAGAAAATACTTTGTAAGAGGTGACACAATAAAAGAAATGCTAAAGTATATATTTCAGATGGAAGAGAAACGATCCCAGTTGAAATCATAAACACAGAAAGAATATAGAGAACTGTAAATAGTTATTTGGTTTGATGTACATGACCATTCACTGCTTAAAACAACAAAAATAATATATTGTTGAGTTTAAAATATATAAAGACTTGGATACACATTAAACTAAGTAGGCCCTAGGATAACTACTAAAAGAATAAACATGTATGATTAACAAGCTAATAGCAAGGTGAAAAGAAAGTATAATGATTAAAAACTGACTATCAGAGAATCAGGGAGTATTTCGTTCTGCTCTACATAGGGTCGCTATGAGTCGGACCCGACTCGATGACACCTAACAACAACAAAACAAGCTATCAATATAAATCTAAACACTGTTATATTTTTCTCTTGTTTTTATTTTCCAGATTATTTTGATTTTGGTTTCCTATGCTCCTTATGCCTGCAGCTGTAGCCCTGTGGCATCCGATCCCGTCAGATCTCAGAAGCTAAGCAGGGTCGGGCCTGGTTAGTACCTGGATGGGAGACCGCCTGGGAACACCAGAAGCTGTAGGCTTGGGAGAAGGACCTGGCAACCCCCTCCCAAAAATCAATCTGCTATTGAAAACCCTATGAACAGCAGAGAAGCACTGACAATAGTGTTTCCACTGTTGTACAGAGGGACGCTATGAGTCGGATACCGACTCGACGGCACCTAACAACAACAACAACAATGCTCCTTATGTTCCTTATTCTCAGTCGGCATAGAATTCAATCTTAATTTTAAAGTAGATTTATTTTTTTTCTTCGAATTTGATTAGCTCCTGTTTGACATCGTTCATGTTGTTTTATGTGCATCTAGTCTTAGTTCCAGAACTTTAACTCATAGTATTCTTTCATATATGCAACTATTTTTCAATTTTATTGAATTGGATTAGTAAACTTTATATAGTAGTATTGTGTTATAATTTTACTTTTCTTACCAACTCTTCTTGCCACGTTTTTATATGTCCCAAACTTTTCATTCTCATTTTCTTTCTTATTTTCAAGTAATTTTGAAGGATCTTGGGAATTTTGTTATTGTTTTGTTTGTTTATTCATTACTAGCTGTACTGAGTTTTCCCACATAAGAATAAAAGGTCATTTGACAAATAGAGGAAGATGGGTTTGGATGAAGGAACATGTGGTTTATTGTGTGTGTGTGTGTGTGTGTGTGTGTGTGTGTGTGTGTGTGTGTGTATGAGTGTTAATTGAAGAGTTCTATTTGTGATGTACAAATTTTTAATAAAAGATGGCTTCAGCAATAGTCTTTCTTCCTCTAATATTTAATAATCTTCTATTCAGGGCTCCAAACATGAAAAATTGGGTTCAGGTTCCAGGCACGGGTACAATATGTTAAAATTTAGAGAGCTCAGGCTTGGTTCAGGTTTAAAATCTACAAAATCCTATGTATAGACTGATAATTTTTTTCAATTTTTTTTCAAATTTTAAATAGCTAATGATACAAAAAACATTAAAAGCTGAACCCAAACCCAAGTTTTCTCTGGGTTCAGATCTGGATTCAGAAAAAATTATTTAAAATGCTTGAATTGGAATAGGTTTAGGGTTCAGGGCTTGGTTTCAGATTGAAGCCCTGCTATTTACACAGTGGCCTGGGATTTAGCTCAGTTGGTAGAGTGCTGCTCTGCAGTCTCTGAGGATTCCCAGAACGTCAAAATGGGAGAAGGGCCTGGCAATCCACTCTTAAAGCCATCCTGAAACAGTCAGCCATTGAAAACCCTATGAGGGTCGCTATGAGTCAGACTCCACTTGATGGCACCTAACAACAACAACAACACTTACACAATGTTTAAACCTGAACCCAAACAGAATTCGAAATCTCTGTCTTAACATATTGAACCTGCACCCGGATCTGAACCTAATTTTTCACAGGTTTGAAGCCCTGCTTCTATTTCTATAAGGTCATTATTCTCTGATACTTCTTTCTTTCCTTTACTATTAGGTCTCTAGGAAGCTTTTTCCCAGCCATGTGGCTATTCCACAGAAGCAATTTCGCTAAGAATACCACAGCTGTTCCCCTCCAATTTCCAAGTGGCTTTCTTGCTACTCTTTATTTTTCAGGCTCTGATCTACCATGAGTTGGATTTTTTTTCTTAGTTTTTCCCCACACTGGATACTTCTTGTGGCGGTAAATCCTAATCAATATTGTCCGCACTGCATAATTACCAAGACCTTTGCATATTCTTATTTCTTTTGGCACAATTTTTGCCTGACCATCGCCCTGGTCTATAACAAAATATGTTGTTGTTGTTGTTAGGTGCCATCGAGTCGGTATCCAACTCATAGCAACCCTCATAGGGTTTTCAATGGCTGACTGTTTCGGGATTGCCTTGGGAGTGGATTGCCAGGTCCTTCTCCCATTTTTGTGGTGCTGGGGATTGAACTTGGGACCTCAGAGACTGGAGTGCAGCGCTCTACCAACTGAGCTAAATCCCAGCCCAACAAGATATGTACTTAGGTGTAAATTAAAATTGTCAGAACTTTCTCTTTCTACTATTTTTATAAGCCATGAGTGAGTTAAATTTTTTTCTTATTGGTGTAAATGACTTTGTGGGAGAATTTGAAGTTACATGGTCAGCTTAACCTATGGGAAACTGGAAGCTCTGTTTTATTTTTTAAATCTCTGATGTTTGAAGTAAAGAAGTTTAGGGATATATATTTGGAAAATCCTCAGATTCTATAATTATTAGTTTTATGTTGTTTGTATAATAAATTTACATTTGGTTAAAAAATCTGTTCAAAGCAGAAACTATAAATATTTTTCTATCATTCTTTTACACTTAGATTTAGTTCTTCATCATAGGTTAATTTGAAACTAATTTTGGTAATTCATTTTTCATATTCATCTTTAATTGAAGAGGAGCAAATTCACTGCTCAAAAATCTAATCTCAGATACCAGACAGATGGAGTCAAGGAAAGAGAAATTTTATTCCACCCAACTTATGTTGTATTTTATTGCTGGGATTTTTGCCTTGTATGCTATCAATGCTTCATTTTGAATCTCCAGTTTTCCCACAAGTAAGATGTTGGGACGAATGCTCACCTTGGAGTTTATTCAGTGATTGGATTCCTTTTGTTGCCCCACCCCCTCAATACATCTTACAAGTATTCTGTTCATCATGCAGACAAGTTTTAGGGGCATTTGACTTTCATCTGAGCCATCAAAACATCACAATATTATACTTTGTTTTTAACTTAAAGACAGAAAATCCACTAATTAACTATTGGAAGAAAAAATAAAAAACATTTTCTTATTTTACAAAAAGTCACCAATAATTTCTATAAAACAATAATTTTTTTCACAATAATGTATGAATATCTCCTGAAGTAATCCTGAAAGCAATCAGCCATTGAAAACCTTATAAGGGTCCCTGTGAGCCAGATCCAACTCAACAGCACCCAGCAACATCTCCCCTTGTGTATTAGTTATTGTTGCATAGCTGTGACAAAATACCTAACAGAAGCAACATAAAGAAGTAAAGATTTATTTTGACTTGTAGTTTCAGAAGTGTCAGTTCATCATGGTGGGGAGATATGGCAGAGCAGCAAAGGTGGCCAGGAAGCAGAAAAGGGAATACAGGAAGGAACTAGGGTCAGATAGAGCCCTCCAAGGACACACCCCCAGTTTTCTGATACCTTTAACTAGATCTCACCTCCTTTCACCACCTCCCCCAACATGCCCAAAATGCCTTCATATTATGAATCCATGAAGGGATTAATCCTTTCATTAGGTCAGAGCTCTCATGATCTAATCAGCATGGTAAACACCATCACAGACATACTCAAAAGTATGTTTTATCCCCTAGCCATTTCTTAATATGGTCAAGTTGACAATGAATATCAACCATTAAAATCTTGTTGAATGGATATGAACAGAGCAGTCCCTCAAGCAATTTTATATAACTGCATTGGAGGCATAATTTTTTGCATGCTTTTTTGACCATCTTAAAGATAAGTAAAAGGAATGAATAATTCTAAATCCTGCAAGCTTTTTAAATTAAAATGTTATAAGATCTAGGATATTTTGTCTGACAATTTTAGGATTTATAATAGTTAAAGTTTACTCATTCTTTCAGAATATGGTAATATTATTTATCTTTGGAGAAATATATATTATGCAGCTGCTATATATGCCCGGGGATGGGATTTAGCTCAGTTGGTAGGGCACCAATCTGCAGTCTCTGAGGTAACAAGTTCAATTCCCAGCACTGCAAAAATGGGACAAGAACATGGCAATCCACTCCCAAGGCAATCCTGAAATGATCAGCCATCGGAAAGCCTCTGAGGGTCACTATGAGTCGGCAACAACTTGATGGCACTTAACAACAACACATATACCAAGCTTTTTTCAATGTGCAGGTAATATATGGAAGCAAAACTGAGATTGGGTAGGCAAATAAATGGATTTGTGGTTAGATAAACTGAAATATATCAAACTGTGGTCAATTTTTGTTTAAGAACATGCCTGTAACCCCAGTGACTTGGGAGAATGAGGCAGAAGGATCACAAGTTTGAGGCCAGAGGCAGCTTGCATAACCTAGGGAGATTCTGTTTCAAAATAAAAATAAAAAATATAATAAATAAAATGAAAATTCAAAATTAAAATTAAAATTAAAATAAATAAAATTAAAATTAAAATCAAAATCAAATAAAAATAAAAATTAAAATTAAAAATGAGCTTGGGTGGAGCTCAGTGGCAGAGCACTTACAAAGTATGTGTGAGGCCCTGGATTCAACCCCCTAAAATCACTAAAAACCAAAAGCCAAAACAAAAACTAAAATAAGTGGTAATGTGATAACTAAGGATTAGTTTAAGGATAGTTAAGGTGAGGAACATTTTGGAATATAGGATCAGCTAAATAGAACCTCAGGATGCCCAGTATTGGCAGAAAAAGGGTTGGGATCAAGAGAGATTATTTTTTCTTTCTTTAAAAATGTAACCATCAAGTTAGAGTAAATTATCATTTGTGTAAATAATGTATAATAATTTAAGAATCTAGCAATTATATACTTCACTGAGTAAATCATTTTGAATGGATAAACCTAGCCTGCTGTTTTGGTTAAGAAAACATTTTAATTTATGTATTTTAATTTTAAATATATTGTAATCTAACATTCATGTGTGAGAGAAAATAACTAATGTTTGTCTTTCTGGGTCAGGCTTATTTTGCTTAAAAATGATGATCTCTAATTCCACCCATTTTCCAGCAAATGTCTAAATAGAACTCCATTATGCATACATTCACACACACACACACACACACACACACACACACACACACACCATATTTTCTTTTTCCATTTATTTGTTGATAGATAGGGTGATTCCATATCTTAGCTATTATGAATAGCACTCCAATAAACATGGATAAACAGGTATTTCTATAGTATGTTGACTTATATCCTGTAGGACATTTACCCAGAAGGGCTATAGCTGGGTCATATTATAGTTCTATTTTTAGTTTCTTGAGGAACCTCCATGCTGATTTATTTCCACAGTGGCTGCACCAACCTGCGTTCGCACCAACAATGCACAAATGTTCATTTCTTGCTGCATCCTCTGCATCATCTTGGTCATTTGTATTTCTTCATTTCCCCATTTTTGATTGAACAATTTGCTTTTTTGGTGTTTAATTTTTTGAGGTCTTCATAAAGTGTTCCTCTGTTTTCCTCTAGCAGTTTCAAAGTGTCAGGTTTAACATTAAGGTCTTTGATCAATTTTGAACTGTTTTTATTAAAGATGAGAGAGAGGGATCTAGTATCAGTCTTTTACCTGAGGATATCCAATTCTACTAGCACCATTTGTTGAACAGACTATGTTTTCTCCAACTTACATTTTTGGCACCTTTTCAAACAACAGATGGCTGTAGCTACATGGGTTTATTTATGGAACTTCTATTCTGTGTCATTGGTCTACATGTTTGTTTTTGTGCCAGCACCATGCTGTTTTGGTTATTAGAGCTCTGTAGAGTGATTTGAAATCAACTATTGTTATGTGCCCTGCATTGCTCTTTCTGCTTAGTATTGCTTTAGTGATTCATGGTCTTTTGTGCTTCTACATGAATTTAAAGGTTATTTTTTCTGTTTCTATGAATGCAGCTTTGATGGAAATTGCATTAAATATGTAGATTGCTTTTGGTAATATAGCGATTTTCACAATATTAATTCTTCCTATTCATGAGCATTAGGAAGTCTTTCTATCTTCTAGTGTCTTCATCTTCAATGTCACATTGAAGATTAAGGTGCACGTGACTCATGTGATGGTATTTTTAGTCACATTATATGCTTGTGAAAGCTGGACAGTGAGTAAGGGAGACAGAAGAATTGATGCTTTTGAATTATGGTGCTGGAGGTGAATATTCGGTATACCATGGACGACGAGAGGAATCAACAGATCTGTCCTAGAAGAAGTGAAACCCAGAGTGCTCATTGGAAGCAAGAATGGCTAGACTGCATCTTATGTATTTTAGACGTGTTGTCAGGACAAAAGCATCATGTTTGGGAGAGCGGCAGTTCAGCAAAAAAGGAGACTCTCAACTAGATGAATTAACACAGTGGCTGCAACAAAGGGCTTAAACACAAAAAAGATTGTGTGTATGGCACCACGTTGGGGAGCATTTTGTTCTGTTGTATGCAGCATAGCTATGAGTTGATCTGACTCAATGGCACCTAACAACAACAGAAACAACAACAATGTCTTCTTCAATTTCTTCAGTGGTTTCAAGTTTTCATTATAGAGGTCTTTCCATGGTTAGATTTTTTTCCCCCTTGGTTATGTTTATTCTTAGGTATTTTATTCCTTTTGAAGCTCTTGTGGATGGGGTTATTTTCCTGATTTTTAATTAGCCTGGAAAGTATTGGTATATAAAAAAGTTACTGATTTTTGTATGTTAATTTTGTATCCTGTTACTTTGCTGAAAGTGTTTACGAGCTATAAAAGCTTTTTGGTGGTATCTTGGGGGTCTTTTGAGTATAGGATTATATCATCTGCAAATAGGGATGATTTTATTTCTTTCTTTCCTATTTGGATCCTTTTTCTTTCTTTCTCTTGCCTTATTGTTGTGGCTAAGTGTCTAATTCCCCCACATTTCTGTCATCTTGTCATGTTGTGGGGGCTTATGTGTTACCGTGATGCTGAAAGCTATGCCACTGGTAGTTTAGATACCAGTAGGGTCACCCATGGCAGACAGGCTTCAGCTGAGCTTCCAGACTAAGACGGACTAGGGAGAAGGCCTCAGCAGTCCACTCCCAATACAATTAGCCATTGAAAACCCTATGAGTAGCAGAGAAGCATTGTCAAATATAGTGTCAGAAAATGAGCCTCACAGGCTAGAAGGCATTCAAAAGACAACTAGGGAAGAGTTGCCTCCTCAAAGTAGAGTCAACCTTAATGACACCAATGGTGTAAAGCCCTGGGGACCTCCAATTGCTGATATGGCATGATTCAAAATGAGAAGAAACACAATGGCTGTAACAATGGGCTGAAACATAAAAAAGATCATGTGCAGGGCACAGTATTGGGTAGTCTTTCATTCTATAGTACATAGGATCATGATGAGCTGGACATGATTCAACAGCACCTAACAAAAACAACAAAGGTTTCAATTACTATATGGAACAGCAATGGAGAGGGTAGATACCTGTATCTTGTTCCTGATTTTAGAGGAAATGCTTTCAGTTTTCCCCCATTTAGTATAATATTTATTGTAGATTTTCATACATTGCCTTTATTGTATTGAAGTGTATTCCTTCAATTTCTAGTTTCTTCAGGGCTTTTATCATGAAAGGATGTTGAACTTTGTCAAAGGCCTTTTCTGTATCTATTGAAATGATAATGTGATTTCTGTCTCTGAGTCTATTTATGTTCTGTATTACATTTGTCTTTTGTTTGTTGAACAATACTTACATTCTAAGAACAAAACCAACTTGATCAAAGTGCTTGGTCTTTTTAATGTTGCTGAAGTAGATTTGCAAGTAATTTGTTAAGGATTTTTGCATCTATGTTCATCAGGGAAATTGGTCTGAAGTTTTCCTTTTTTGTTGTATACTTACCTGGTTTTGGAATAGGGTAAACCTGGGTTCATAGAGCAAAGTTGGTAGTGTCACTTCCACTTCTATTTTATAGAATAACTTGAGAAGTATTAGTGTTAATTCTCCTTTAAAAGTCTTGTAGAATTCTACAGTGAGTCTGTCAAGTCCTGTTCTTTTCTTTGTTTGAATACTTTTTATTACTACTGCAATCTCACTGTTCATTATAGACCTTTTTAAGTTGTTTATATCATCTTGGTATAATTTTGGTAGGTCATTATGTTTCTAGGAATTTATCCATCTCACAAAGCTTTCTAATTTTTTGGAATATAGGTGTCCAAAGTAGTTCCGAATGATTCTCTAGATTTTATTGATATGCGTCTTAATGTCCCTGTTTTTAATCTCTAATTTTATTAACGTGAGTTTTCTCTTTATTTCTTTTGGTTAGTTTGATTAAGGGCTTGTCAGTCATGTTTATATTTTTAAAGAACTTGCTCTTTGTTTCAACTCTTTTTATTATTCTTTTAGTCTTCATTTCATTAGTTTCTGCTGTGATCTTTATTATTTTTTTCCATATACTGATTTTGGGTTTTGCTTCTTAATTTTCTAAGACTTTGAGATGCATCATTAAGTTATTTTGGTCCTCTCAAATTTACTAATTTAAGCAATCATAACTATAAACTTCCTTCACATAACTATCACTTACCAAAGGTTGTGTTAGGTTGTGTCTCCATCTACATTTGATTCTAGGAGTTTTTTGATTTCCTCCCTGATTTCTTTAAGAACCCATTGATCACTTAAGAGTACATTGTTCCATCTCCATGGAGTTGTATACTTTCTGTAATTATATTTGCTATTAATTTTTAGTTTTATTCCACTATGATCCAATAAAATAAGTGAAACTATTTCTATTTTTCTGTACTTCTTTTGACTTGATTTATGGCCTAAAATATGATGTATTTTAGAGAAAGTTCCATGGGCTGCTGAGAAGAATGTATATTCTGTAGTTCTTGGATGGAATATAAATATCTATTATGTCCCTTTGGTCTGTTGCACTGTTTAACTTTGAAATTTCTGTGCTGATTTTTGTCTAGATGTTCTATCTATTGTTTTGAGTGGAGTACTGAAGTCATTCACTATTATTGTATCTGGATCTATCTATCCCTTTATATCCAGTAGTGTTTTTAATAAAATTGGATAAAACAATGTTATATCTTCTTGATCAATTGCAACTTATTAATATGCAGTGGCATTTTTATCTCTTCTGACTAATTTTAACTTGATGTATACTTTATATGATATAAGAATGGTTATTTCTTTTTCTGGCTTCTTGCTTGCTATATGAACTTCTTTCAGTCCTTTCACTTTCTTGAAAATGAACTCCTTTCACTTTCAGTCTATGCGTGTCCTTGTCAATAGGATGTATTTCTTGCAGACAACACATAGTTGGTTCTTGTTTTTTAATCCAATCCACTTATCTGTATATTTTAATTGGAGACTTAAGAACATTTATATTTAAGATTATTATTCAGAGAGGTTTGCTGATTCTTATAATTGTGTTGTGTGTTTTCCTGGTTCGGTCACCGAGTATTCATTTTTTTTCTTTCTTCTTTACTAGTATTTGAGTTAGACGTGGCTAACTCCAATTCTCTTTATTTCCTTTGTTCCACTCATGAAGTTTATTCACTCTTGTACTATCATGATTGATATTTTCTTTATCTTGGCTGCATAGGATTCCTTTAAGTATAACTTCTGCAATCCTGGCTTGCTGGTTATGAATTGCTTTAATGTGTTCTGGTCTTGGAAGGTCTTTATATCTCCATAAATTTTAAATGAAAATTTTGCCAGATATAATAATCTTGGTTGACAGTTATTTACTTTCAGAACTTGAAATATACATTCCATTCTTTCCTGGATTTTAGGGTTTGTGCTTAGAGGTCCAGTGTTATTCTTATGTATTTGCCTTTGTAAATGAGTTGTTTCTCTCTTGCAGCTTTTAATATTGTGTTTTGTTGTGTAGTCTTGGCATTTTAATTTAGTGTGTTATGGGGAGGTTCATCTCTGGTCATTTCTATTTGGTGTTCTAAATGCTTCTAGTGGTTGGATGTCCATCCTTTCCCCAGATTTAGGAAGTTTTCTGCTATAACTTTTGTGAATAGATTTCCTACGGCTTTAGCTTTTCATGTCACTTCCTCTTCCACCCATAGGATTCTTAGATTTTGTCTTTTCATCATGTCATAGATATCTTGGAATTTGTGGCCATGTTCTTTTTCCTTTATCTTTATTGATGTCTGAATGAAGTATTTCTTCAACTTTATTTCCATCCCTGATATTCTATCTTCTGTTTGATGTCATTTACTGGTGATGCTTTCCACTGTTTTTTTTTTTAATTTGCTTTATTGAGTTCTTCATTTCCAACGTTTCTTTTTTTTTCCAGAATCCTAATTTCCTTGACAAAATTTTCACCCATTTTGCTGACTTTGTCTTCTACATTGGTGGCTTTCTGACCTAGGTCTTGTATTAATTTCTTTACTTCATTCTTCTGCCTATTTGTGTCCTCTTTGAAGTCACTGATTATTTTTATAAGTAGACTTTTTCATTCTTTGCCTGACTTTTCAACCATATCATTATCTTTGGGTTTAGTAGTTAAAGATTTATGGTTTTTTTGGGGGGACATGTTGCTTTGCTTTTTTATATTTATTGTATTTCTGTTTTGTGATTTGTGCATTTGTTTGGATGTCTACCTCTTTCCATTTTGCTTGGAGATATTCTTAGTGAGTGATTTTCTCTTAAGATCTCAACCCCAAGTCCTATTCCAAGAGGTGAAGACAAACCATTTTAATAGGTACAATACCTTGCCATGGCAGGTATGGATATACACTTAAAATTAGTTAAGGCCAACTACCATGCCACCAATGCCCATTGAACAGAAAACAGCAACAATAATATAGGGTAAGCTATGAAAGTCACAAATTATTTAGGGTGAATGTAAAAATAGTAATTGCCTGAAATAAAAAGGGGAGGCAGTGAAAGTAGAAAAAGAAGGAAGTAGCAAGGATTAAGTAATAGAAAGGAAAAAGAAGATCTAGAGTGGAAGCGAATGCTATGAAGAATGAGAAGAAAGAGAGAAAGGTTAAAAAATGATTGCACAATAAGATGGAAAAGAGATAAATAAAACTAGGTAAACGTAGGAGTAATAAGAAGCAAAAAAATGAAGAAATTTCTTTTTTTAAAAAAGTAAAAGTGACACTAAATATAGTAAATAGAAAAAAGAGATATTTAGGCAGAAAAACTAAGAAAGAAAACTTAAAAGAAAAAATGAGGAAAGTTATATTAGAAAAAAAATTGAGGAAAACAAAATTAACAATGAAGGGGGGGCACAAAAGGAAAAAAATCCCAAAACAGAACCAGACACCATGTTGTACACCTATAATTCCAGCTTCTCATAAGGCTGAGGCAGGAACATTTTGAGCTCTAGTCCAGAAGCAGCCTACACAACTCAACAAGACTGTGTTTCAAAATAAAAATAAGAAACGAGGTAGGAGTACTTCATAGTGGTATAGCACCTACCCCATGCAAGCCCTGTGTTCAATCCCTAGTACAGTAGGAAAAAAAATAAAAGAATCAGACATTGTGGTATAAACCTGCAATACCAGCATTTTGGGAAGCTGAGGCAGGAGGATTTTGGGCCCTAGGCCAGAGGCAGCCTACACAACTCAATGAGACCCTGTCTCAAAATAAAAATAAGAAAAAGGCTGGGTATATTGCATAGTGGTATAGTGCTTACTCCAGGGAAAGCTCCAGGTTCAATCCTTAGCACAGCAGGAAAAGAAGAGAAAAGAAAAAAAGATAAAGTACTGGAGTGGCTTCTTTTGCATTCTCTGATATTAGATTCTGTTAGTTGGAGGTAGTGGTCAGTTGATGCTGGAGTCTTTTATCTGACCTCTATCCAGAGTCACCCATCTCTGAAGTTCCCCTCAGGAGATGGTGTCTTAAAAACTTTTTGGTACTGAATAAAAACTGGGAACATGATTCTAAGGAAACTCCACTGTCTCTTAAAGAAATACTCCCCTAAGAATAACTTTTCAGCACTAGCAGCTGGGTAACTTGCTGGTTTAATGATAAGAAGTGTTAGAGTAAGGGAAATATGGTACCTACTTCTTCTATCTTCCAAATGGTCCTTGAGGCTGTTACTGTGCACTAGAAAAATGAGGTACAATTTTGACTGTTAAGGTACTCTCAAGTACCTTTTCTTCCTCACCACATTATAAGACACATATAAAAACATCTGCCATAGTAAAGAAAGAAAAACACTTTCCTTCAAAGAAAGCCCAAATCAACAAAATAAGATTTGTATGTGAGGGTGTATGCATTATAAACTGCATTTTTAAACACACAAACTAATTTATGTGACATGGATAATTGTACCCTTTTGTAACAATTATTATGACGATTCTCTTACCAAGAAGCATAGGTAATGTTTATTAAAAGATAGAGCACCATCTGGATGCTCAATGCTATTCAAAATAAGAGACTACCCACTCAAAGAGAATGAAGTGCTCAGCTATATAAAGAAGAAGATAGGTATGCATAAAAAATACTCAGTGCAGGGAAGCCTGAGAGAGAAAAACAAAAGATAAGTATCTAAACACATGAAGGTAGGTGTAGACAGATTCAAAATCTCAATGAAGCACCTTGTAAAACTAAGAGAATGCTCATACATTAAGACAGAAATACATAGATAGTGATTAATTTAAATAATAGTTATTTTTATGTATTGAAGAAGATACTGACTGGGGTTTAGCTCAGTTGGAAGAGTGTTGCTCTGTGCTCTCTGAGGCCTAGGTTTGTTCCTCAGCACTGAAAAAATGGGAGAAGGATGTGACAGTCCATTGCCAAAGCAATCCCAAAACAATCAGCCATTGAAACCCTATGAATAACAGAGAAGCACCGACATAGTGCTGCACATGGCACAGAGGCAAAAAGTGTTTCTTTCTATTGTCCATAGGGTTAATATGAGTTGGATCCAACTCAATGGCCCCTACCAACAACCAATTGAAGAAAATACAAGTTTAAATATGTGTATTATAATGTTGAAGGCCATCTTCTAGAACAGTAGGATTAGGATGGACAACTTTTGAACTTTTAAAAGAAATGGAATAACTGAAAAAACTCCTAAAAATATAAAATGAATAGAAAATAAAAGGAAGCACAAGAAGAAATACTAACCAGAAGACATAAGATAAAATGGTAAAAAGTAATTTTAACTATTGACAGTAAATAAATAGTAAGGGGAACCATTTCCCTGTTGGAAAACACTCAGGTAGGGTAAAGAAAACATTGATGTAAGTGCTTACCCTCCCACCCAAGTACTAACCAGGCCTGACCCTGCTTAGCTTCCAAGATCTGAGGGGATTGGATGCCACAGTGGTATGGCTGCAAGCACCTGGCATAGTAGACCATATGATTATTTCATTCAAAATGGTCCAAACCAGTACATTTTATCTCACTGATACCTAGAATGTAGATGTTTATGCACCCCGTTTCCCTTTTGACAATTTCTAATTTTCCAGAATCCTACTACATACATTCTACAATCCAATTATTAATGAATGTTTATAGTTGTTCCTTCTCTTTTTTAGTCATGCCACATCAGCAAATGGAGGTCCCTGGGCTTTACTCCATTCCTTTCATTAAGGCAGACTCTACTTTGAGCAGGCAACTCTCCCTCATTCATTTTTTGAGTGACTTCCAATCTGGGGGGATCATTTTCTGGCACTATATCTGATAGTGTTTTTTTGCTATTCATAGAGCTCTCAATTACTAATTGTTTCCAGGGTGGGTTAGCCATATCTTTCTTTTTATCTTTCTTTTTACTTTTTCTTAGTCTAGAAACTCAGCTGAAACCTACTACCATAGGTGATTCTGCTGGTATCTGTAATACTGGTGGCATAGCTTTCAGCATCACAATAACATACAGGCCTCCACAATATGGCAAACTGATAGATAAAAGACAACTTCATTAACAAGTGGTGCTAGCAAAACTATATATCCACATGTATAAAGGTAGTGAGTTCTTAAACAAGCAAAAAAGTTAGACATATTGAATTCTGGGAACAAAGTGTAATAGGCAGAGGGAAGAGACCATAAAGGAGAGTGCTGTGGGTAAGTCCAAGGAACAAAAAAGTGATCAATTGGTATGTTGGACCTATGATGGGATATTGTAGGAGAAGAGATCACCAGAGAGGGAGTGTGGAAGATCATGTAGGGTAGATCCCTCAGACTTGCAGGAACTAATAAGGCATTGCCTTCTCTGAATGAATCTGAGAGCCAATGAGGAGGTTGAATACAAACACAATGTCTTAAATTTTGACTCCTCTGTTTAAAATTGAAAACATAGGACAAAAATGAAATAAGGCAAGTCAGTAATCAGACTACTAAAGTAGCAGATACACACCTTGCTACACACCAGTTGTAAATCAGTTTGCAGAGTGAGAGTGCATCCTCTTGTTCTTTCAATACACTCAGGGTGGGGGTCTTTCTTTTGGCCCTTCTGTCCTGTAGACCATCACAGTCCTCTGCCTGATAAGTCATCCAGAACCTGAAATCTGTGATCTGCTCAGCTGTGTGTTTTTTTCTCCTAAAAGTAGTTCTTGCTGATCTGCCATTTCAATGACTCTAGCCACAATACCCAGAGCCCAAACTATAACTGAGCCACACTTGTGAATTTCTGTATGTTTGGGAGTACCTAGCCATAACTTATTCCTCTGGCCAAATCGAGAGCATGCCAAAGTGTTTGATAGTTTGGGAAGAAGGTTGGGTCCAAGGCCCCCTTGAATGCCACATCTCCCTAAGCAGGTTGTGGTTGATCCCAGTGGAAGTGAAAGTGAAAGTGGCTCTGGCTATTTCACAGTCCACAATTAGACAGATGTCTATTCCACTCCTGGGCACTCTGGCACAGTGTTCCTGGAGGCCCTGTTCTGTTGAGAAGTTTATGTTTATTGCCAGTCTATTTTACAGTGCAAGGGTCTCTGCACTCGCTTACCTTTTGGGGTAGAGATTACTTTCCTCATTGAGACTCTGCGCCACATTCCTGTGGCTAATCCTGTTTCCTCTGTCTCTCTGCACAGATCTTATGTTATCTACAGCTGAGCCTGGGACTATTTTCTAAACTTCCTTGCATGCTTTGCTTGTTTTGCTTTTTTTCTCTGTTTGGGATAAAGTCTATATTTCACTATTTTAACTCTCCTGACTCACCACATCACCACAGAGGATGATTTCAATCCACAATTTTAACCCAGCTCCCTCATTTGAGATAGTTCTAACCTTGTGCTTTCAACAGATGAATTTTAAGATTTGCTTTTTTAGATCTTTTAAACCTTTGTTATTCTATCAGTTTTTGCTGCATGTATTTTGAATAGATGGTCGAATAGCTTTTCTAAAACCATAGATTACTATTTCCAGTTGTTTATATTTTTTCCTTAAATTCTTTTTTGTCTGATGTTATTTTATTTAATAGTTATCAGCTGCATTTTCCCAATTACCATTTTTAGATGTCATTTTGCTTTAACTATATCTTATAAATAGCACATAACTCTTTCATTTTAAACCAAATTTAATATTACTCTTTAAAAAATCTAATTTGTTCATATTTATTATTATGAGTGTCATATTTGAACTAGATCCACCATTTAAATAGTTTTCTATTTATCCTTTCTTTGCTCTGTCCTTTTATTGAAATCTGAAGATTTCTTTTTTTTTTTTTTTTTTTTTTTTGGTGGTACTGGGGGTCGAACCCAGGGACTCGAGCCTGCATGCTTTACAAGTGCTGGACCATTGAGTTGCATCCCCAGCCCATTTTTAAACTTTTTTGAGGCAGGGTCTCGCTAAATGACATAGACTGCCTCTGGTCTCAAACTTGCGATTCTCCTGCCTCCGCCTCCTGAGCCACTGGGATTACCGGCATGCACCATGGTGCCCAGCTTGAAATCTGAAGATTTCTAAAACAAATTCTCTTTCATGGCTAACCTTGAATTTTATAAACATCTGTGAAGGCTTTTCTCACAGTCCATAGTCACCACAGAAATTTAGGCTGTTGTGTAATGCTTTTTTTCCTTAGTCTCTTTTACAAAAGTGTAAATGTATATGAGCATGATTGTAAGGAATTCCCTTCATCACTTCCCACATACCATGCAACTCCTTGAAAAAAAGAAAGAAGAATGTATATTATTTAATGGAAAGCAAAAAGCAACATCCAAATTTCAAGTACCACAAGAGTCAACCTACGTAATATGTTCTCACAAGGTAAAATTCTTCTTGTTTAGTCCTTTTATAGCATGTTATAGGCTATATTTTATCACATCATTATGAAATAGTTAATGCAACTTGCAATCACTGAGTGATACTAATATAAAGTCAACAAGAGTGTTACCAAAGTATCAGTTTGCTTAGGTAAGATACAGACACTTAAGTGGTATAATTAGTATCATAAATTACATACTCCATTGTCCTCTTGTCAATGCAATTATTGTTTAAATAATTAGAAGTTTCCTAAGTGGATGTTCATTGATAGGGTAAGGAGCTAGTTAGATTCATGGTTAGTTTTAAAATTTTAATTACCTCATTTCTTTGAACAAATGTGTCTTAAAGCCTATTATATAAAAGAACTTCTAAAAGGTACACAAAAAGCAATGAAGAGTATGAAGTTACACCCATAATTATATGCATGCATTAACTGCTGAAAGTATTGGTGCATCCAGGATACAACATAATTTTAAATGTTCTAGTAGTGCCATATGGTGAGCAATTTGCAGAAATTACAGAATATCATAAGCATATGGGTCTATCCCATATGAGCTGAAGCAATTTTAGGGACAAAGAATAGCTAATCAAAGGGTATGTTCTTTTAAGTGTCAAAATAGAGCATTATTAAATATTATTAGCCTGAATATTATGATATTATTAGTGGTATATATGTGTTTGAATATGTATAATAGAAAGAGAACATTAAATAAGTATGTTCATTATAAAAGTTTAATTTGACTTTTAGGAGATGCTCATGTCAAAAATTGACTGGCAGTTTGAGATCATGGTTTTGTGATTTTGATTACTATTCTTAACATTTCTCCAGTGAAAGAAGTTGCTAGAACAGAACAGAAATGATGGTTCTTATTATAGTTTAAATTTTGACATATAGTTCTTCAAAATTATAATGATTTAATGTTTAATTCATGTTTCATTTTAGCTCATTAGTCTATATTTGATTTATTTGAACTATTTTTCTTTTTGTTTCACTCACATTTATAATATATTTCATTAATGTATAATAAATTATTCAGAAAGGTTTGACACAAAATTCTTTTGGATTAGTTTTTTGTGCAACTCCTCCAAAACCTATTCTGTTAGATACTTCATGTTAGTTATTATATGACCACATTTAGTGCAATAACATTTTTCAAATCACAGTGGCAAAGATGCATCATGTTTTTTAATTTTTAAAAAATTTCACTGGCATTTTTATAAAATTGAAATCCCTGTGCTAAAGAATTAAAATAAGAAGAGTCTCATAATTCCTAACCAATATATTTGCTATAAATTTATCATTACATCGAAAGCATCTCACATCAAAATCATTTGCAACTGTTCCTCTAACTTTTGAGATTTGATTCCTGTTTCTATTCCTAGATTTCTAACTCCTTGTGCTTTAATTTTTTCCAAAACCCATCTGAAAGAGTTTTATTTTTGCAAAAGCATTTTATCAGCTCAAAGAATTGAAGACCTAGAAGGACCTTTGGAAATACCTGAGCCCCATAGAATATTTTTCGACCCAACACATCTGAGGGATACAATACACTTCTGTTGGCAATGGTGGTTCATTGTACTGCAATTTTCAATAATAAAGCTATGCATAAGTGGAGCAAGGAGCAGAAAAAACCATTTAACAGAGTTTGCATGGGGAATGAGTGTGTATGGTTTTAAGTAGCCATAGAAGAGATTTGGGTATGCTTCCTTAATTTAAAGTCTTCCTTCTGAAGGTAAAGTCATATGGGAACAAACCAATTGTTGCTATGTGTAGCAGAATTGGAACTAGAACCAAGGTCTCTGATTTCTTGTTTAGTTGCCCTATATTATCTCCCCATATTTACATCTTATGACATTTAGATGTCTTTCTGAGCAATATAAACTGCCTTTGTGTAATTTAATTCAAAAATAAACTTTTAAAATGATATAGCATAATTCATGAAATTGAAGAACCAAGGTTCTGAGAAGTTCCCTGCTCCCCAGATATGAAGAGATGTCCTTTTCTTCTCAGTAGAAGTTATAACAGCAATCCATATGTCTGTGTTCAAGAGGCCAGTTCAGCCAAGCTGGAGTCATGTACCCACCTTTTGGCAGAAGTAGAAGGGGACTCCTTGATCAGGAGTCCCACCAGCACCTTCCCACCAGGGGAGATTGGTGTCTCAAAGAATAAATAGAGTGTGATTACCCCAGGAGGGAAGATGTGGAAGTGGCTATCCAGAACAATATCCGTCCATCAACCTGCTTTCCTAAGAAAGTCTTGAGCTTCAGTAGAATCTTCAAAGCCTGCCTTTTCATGATGGGCAGTCCTGATTTCTAGATGCCTGTGCGGTGCTCACAACACACTCCCTCCCACAATTCCTGCCACCATGCACTTGCATTATCCTTCCCCTTAGCTTCCACACAACAAAGGGGTAAAGTGCATGAGTGGAGGAGATATTCCTGGAAAGAAACTTTGCAGAAAAGAGTGGGCAAAACCCAACAGAATGCAGTTAGCTTTGGGGGAATAGTTTGTAGAAAATTCTTGCCAGGTCTTCTCAGTTTCCTTAGGGAGGGTGTTTTTTAAAGGAGGAGATATAGGAAAGTAGGAGCCAGATATAGCAGATTTGAGGAGATTTAAAGGTTGCTGGGTAGCATATCAAACACAGATGAAAATAAAAAAACATGTTCAGTGGCCAGACCAGGGACAACGATTTTCTCCTAGCTCTTCTATTCTTGGGGCTGGGCTTTAGCTCAGTTGTTAGAGCGCTGCTCTGCAGTCTCTGAGGTCCTGAGTTCAGTTATCAGCACTGCAAAAATGGAAGAAAGGCTTGGCAATCCACTCCCAAGGCAATCCCAAAACAATTAGCCATTGGAAACCCTATAAGGGTAGCTATTAATTGGACATGACTTGACAGCACCTACCAATAACCAACTTCTCTTCTTACCATGAAACTGAATGAATTCAAGACAATGAAGACTAGAATTGAGTGGGGTGGGCATGGGCAGCCATGTTGAGGATGTAGGTTCCATTTGGATTCTGCAGTCCAGAAGGAAGGTAGCACATGAAGGAGCCAAAGGGGGCCAGGGATGGAAGGCTCAGTGACTAGAAGTAGTCACAGCAGACAGTCACTCTCCTGGTGTGGAGGGAGGCAGCCATGGGCTGCCAACAGGAGGTTTTGACCACAGGGAGGCGATGTGGAGTCTGCTTGTAGCTGACTCCCCTGCATGGCTGAGGTGAGGTGACAGTAAAGTGGGCGGGACAGGAGCAATGCCTAACATCGGGAGAAAAAAATCACCCCCTCAATTTTAAGAAAACATCGGAGAAACAGCTATATAAAATTGAATGATGAGAACTGATAAGTTTTTGCCTTGAGTTATTCATAGAGTCAAATTATATTAAAGCCTTGGTTAGAAAATCCATCTTAAATTTCCTTTCTAGAAGGGTTACATTTTTACCTGCATACATTAATGCATTTTGCTATGGAAAAAAACACATGGAAGAGAATTTTAGCCCTTGAGCTTCAGTAATTCAGGAGTCAATTATTTTTTAAAGCTGTAAAATGGGAGAAAAGTGACAGACCAGGTACCTGGAATGCTAAAGGGTCAAGGCATTTGTGTGTCTGTCAATATGTAGAACCATACTCCATGGCATGAGTTGCAAAAATGTGTTTTTTTTTTTTTTTTTTATCTGGGGGAAGCACAGTGATACAGTTTTTATAGACTTGTTCAGTATTTGGTACTGTTGAAAACCAGAATAGTAACACAAGCTTGAAAAGCTAAGTAGGAGCCAGTTAAGGAGAAAGCCAAACTGAAATAAGTGAAGAGCAACTTAAACCTCTGGGAAATCTTATCTAAACTCTAAGCTGCACACCCACTCTGACAAGGTTTGTAAGCTTCTATGGAAATGCCAACATGGTCTTATTGCTTCAGCTGTCGTTGGGCTTGCTCAGCTCTGAGAGTGATTTCAGCCATTAGGGGAAGAGATCCAATTCCTCAATAGGTAGATTTTTTTCTGTCCTCTAAACATCCTATAGGAACTCCTTTTATAGATTGCTTTTTATTGTTTTACCTTTCTTTTCACAAGATGCACTTACTCTGGGAATACAGTGGCAATAAAAAGATGAAGAAATCAATTTATATTTCCTACAATCTCAAAAGATAAATTTCATTTAAAATGTTAGTGGTTTGCCTGTTTTGTAACAAATCATCTATATTGTGATAGCATAAGAATAAAAGCATAACTTGTAATGCTCTAAACTTATAAGTAAAAACACTCAAAAGAGTTTTCTCCCAGGAAATATGGGATAAGTTACTCAGAATATAAATAGCCCTGTCTAGACTAAAGGGATGCCATGTGTAAACTGTTCTTATTGAAGCAAACCTCAGTGATCTGTGATCCCCTTACGTTATTCTCATTCTTTAGGCTTTCTTCCATCCTTGTATTTATCTGCTTGGCTTTTAATTCTTGCAAGTCATTGCCACTCTTATTGCTCAATATGTTCTACTTCTGAGTAATAGGAAGAACTCATGAAAACTGGAGATTATATACCATATATATTATATAGTCCTACATATAACAAAAACTGTAGTAACTGTGGTCAAATAGTCATAAAAAAAGCACTGGGGAAGCTTCAAGCTGTGCAATTGAGCATTATTTAACATATCACAAATGTTAGAACATTTACTTCATTTTGTGTTGACACCAAATGAACATTTAAAAGCACAGACTGCCTGCTTTCTGAATGATGTGGAGAGCTCACTGCATATTGTGTATTCTGGAGTAATGCTTCCATGTGGGAAGAAAACAGCAAGTCCTTTATGGTTTCCAAACTAGGGGTTTTAGATTGCTCCCTTTGCTGATTAGTGGACTTATAACCTACCTACCCAAGGGAGTAGAGTCATGGTTGGGGGTCCATGTTCTGCAGCTGGGGGTGGGAAGTGATGGTGTTCAGCTGCAGAGCACAAGACAAAGTGCAACCACAATCAGGCATTGCTCTGGTGCAAGGCAGTCTCCAGAAGCAAGAGACCTCGTCAGCTGTGACGGGATGGTGAAAGGAGAATAAGAAACAGAGGATCAGCTTAGTAACCAAGGTCAGAGAAGATGAGCAAAGGACTTTGGAAGTCCACAGAGTTAGTTACCTGATCAACAGAGCAAGGGGAGGTGGCTCTCTGGAGTGTGTGGCAGAGCTTGTGGGAGGCAGAGAAGCTATAATGGGCTCTGAGAAGTTCAGTCAGGAACAAAGTAGTCATAGGTATCACAGGTGCATTTTTAGAATCAAATAACATAATGTACATGACAGTACTTTGTAAAGTGAAACACAAATGGGAAGCGTCATTATCATTAACATTATTATCATCATCACAATGCTCTGAACACCTAATAAGTCTATATGCTAGAAGAGAAAGGAATAATAAGAGCTTGATTCTTTATCTAGCAAGTTTGAAACTAAATATCAGGCACAAAAACAACTGGAAGTAAGATGATTTAACTAAGTATGTAAAATCTAAGTAAAATGTGTTTTATGCACATATTTAGGCAAAATTTAAGTTAGTGGTAGAAACTTTTAAGGAGATGCATCTGTGAGCCTAATATGTTCAACATTATCAGGGTAAAACAGATACTCTTTCTCGGAACAAGGTCAAAAGAATTTACAGATTAGGAGTGACTTCAGAATCTCTTAATATGTTATCAAAACCAACTTCATGGTTTAGATGAAAGCCAGCACATGGTCACACCACGTATTTTGACATATTGAATCTTCTTTTGTCTGTTTGTTTCCTGATTTGTTTAGTCCTGACCAAAAGTACAAATCTGTGAAGTCAGATCCTAAATACTGCTGAGTGTCATGCGGCCCCCCAAAGTGCTGGACACTCTGTAAGCAATGAGCAAGGACTTGGTGATGTCGCAGTAACTGTGTGGTCTGAGGGTGACTCTGCTCTGAAAGAGGAAACAGCCCAAGTGGAGTGAAAGGGCAAGCGAATAAGACACGAAGACACAGGAGGAGGCAGGGTGGGGGTGGGGAGAGGGAGGGATGTCAACAAAACAGGGCATGTGCAAAAATGATTTTAAAAAATAACCTTTTCAAAACTGTAGAAAACCATCACAGAACTTTCTAGAATAAGACAGTACAGGAAGAGTAGGCTGAGAAGGCGTGTAACAGTGGCAATTATGTAGACAGAGGGAAGGGTAAGGAGATTCCCAAAGGGAAGAAGTCCAGCAAGGAGAAACTAGCATGGAGAGGGGCTTGAGGAGGAAAATGTGTCCAGAAGAATTTGGCATCCAAATTAGACTTGTGGACCAAAGGGTGCAGAAGAGAAACAGAGTAAATGGAGATATTTATATAATAGGATATAGTTCTGGATGAAGCCTCAAAGGAGGAGGGTGTAACAGAAGTGCTAAGCCTCTCCACAATATTTTGAAGTATGATCCTCTGTGTGGGAATTAGAAGAGAAATAAAAGCAAGCAAAACAAAACCCAAAACACCTATGGATATTTAGGGGATCGATGTCACAGAGAGCTCAGGTTAGTTTTGGAGACGATTTCTTCAGAGGAAGCTAATGAGTACCATGACATTCTCTGCTACTGTGCCCCCACCACAGGGCAGGGGATGCATTTGAATGTGGTTAGTCCCAACATCAAGCAGAGACGGATGGGCTTCAAGAAAGCCAACTGAGGAATTTAACTTAGAAATTGAGAGTTTATGAGATATGGACACTGATACCGAACCCACACATAAAAAAGGCAAAGATTGTGGCTGCTTACCTATCTAGGATAGCAGAGTAGAAAGGCTGGTCTGGATCACAGCTGGACTTGAGCTGCTGGGGAGACTTACCATGACGTGAGTTGTAGTGGTTTCAGCCTTGCCCCAAAGGATCACCTGGAAGGGGTTACCAGGCTCCCGCATCCATGCTACTTCATGACAGGACCAGGTGAGTAAATCTTTCCTGCCTATAAAATCCCTCCCCAATCCATGCCTAGACAGAGGAGAAAGGCAATCTAGAGAAAGGAAGACAGGCAAGTATAAGGAAGGGAAATAGGGGAGAGACTGCCTAAGCCACCCATCGCTCCCTTTTCCTACACTAGGCTTCTAGCTCAGGAGGAAAAAATGAGCAATGACTCAATCTAGCACTAGCACCATTTCATCTGAAAATATACTTGCTTTATGGCTTCCAAGGCCATCTAACTAGGGATGATGGGTAGAAATTATAGGAGTCATATTTTGTCTCAATATAAGAAATTGTTTGTTGTTGTTAGGTTCTGTCAAGCCAGTATCCAACTCATAGCGAACCTCATAGGGTTTTCAGTGGCTGACTGTTTCAGGATTGCATTGGGAATGGATTGCCAGGCCCTTCTCCCATTTTTGCGGTGCTGGGAATTGAACTCTGGTCCTCAGAGACTACAGCACAGTTCTCTACCAACTGAGCTAAATCCCAGCCCGTCAATATAAGAAAAGACATTCTTAAAGAAGCATCACATTACATATCAGAATTCACTGAGTTTCATCTCACGTGGAGTTCTTTAGCACCATGGTAGTAATGTATCATTTCTAGAATGTTTGCATGGCCATCCAATTGCTGGAGGGGCTCTTGGTGGAGAATCTGCACAGAAAATTTCAGCCTGGGCAAGAAGATGGGCCACATATGTTTGAGGTCTTTCTAGTTTGTCTGCTATGAAGATTACAGGTACAGTTCTCAAGACTTTTCCCCTTCCCCTCAAGTGGTGGGTTTCACTCTCCAGGGTATGGAAATGGTTTCAAATTGCAAATTGAAACTTTAAGTCTTTGTCATATCAAGTTGTCATAAGCCTTTAGTGGCCCCCATGAATGCTTTTGAAAATAGTTTGGCTTGCTCTTTATTCTTAACTGGGAATCCTACTGTGAAATACGGGCTGGGATTTAGCTTAGTTGGTAGAGCACTGCGCTGCAGTCTCTGAGGTCTTGAGTTCAATTCCCAGCACCACAACAATGGGAGAAGGGCCTGGCAATCCACTCCCAAGGCAATCCCGAGAAACAGCCATTGAAAACCCTATGAGGGTCACTATGAGTCAGATACCGACTCGAAGGCACCTAACAACAACAACAACTCTGAAATACAGCCAGGCTGCTAAATTTTTATAAAGTTTTCTCCTTGACTTCCAAAGTCTCCTTGCAGACATTCTCTGTATTTAGCAGCAGCATTTTATTTCAACTGATCCAATGTAGTGACCTTCAAAATGAGAATTGTTTTTCCCTGATGCACTGCATTATGCTTATGTTATTCCTTCTTCACAGTCACTATTGATTTCACTAACCTTAGTAAAATAGAAAATTGATAAGACATAAAGAGCAAATCCTGGCATTTGTCACCATATCTAAATTACCATAAAATCTTTCATGTCTTTTTAGGTGGAAGCAACTGGTGGACTCTGAAAGCAGGGCTCAAAAACAAAACCAAAAAAAAAAAAAAAAAAAAAAAAAACCAGGAAAATCACCACCACCATCAACAAAAAAACACCAGGGGAGCCAGCTGATGGAGGACCAGGGATGTGGCTGCCTCATCGTTCTGTTGCCTTAGCAACAGTCACTGGCAAAGCCTGACATCTCAGGGCCTCTAGTGAAAACACATTTTCCTGCATCCTATAAGTGTGACAAGCACAACAGGCTGTTCATTTATTTAACATGACAATTCTGACAGAAGTTATATGTTTCTCCCTATTGATAGAGGAAATGGAGTGGATGAGAAATGAGAGCAAGCCCAGCCTCCACGAACTTGTTCCACTCTCAGCAAATACATTCAGAGTTCTGATAATGTCCCGAGCACAGTTCTAGGCTCTATGAGGAAGACAAGCCAAAATAAGACATGACTTACACACTTTAAAAGATTACAACCTAATTAAGGTGTTTTCTTCAAAATTTGTATTCAAGAACAATCCTAAGCCTATAGGAAGCCACAAAAAGGAATGATTAATGCCTTTCCCCCCAATACTTGAGGGTTAAACCCAGGACCTCACACATACTTTGCAAGGGCTCTCCCATTGGCTGAACTCATGGCCCATTTTTTAAATTTTAATTTTGAGGTAAGGTCTCACTAAGTTGCACAGACTGCCTCTGGTCTTGAACTCATAACTTATCCTTCTGCTTCAGCCTCCTGAGCAACTGGGTTTGCAGGCGTGCAACACTGTGCCCAACTCAATTAATTCCATTTATTATCTACATATGATTTACTTTCACTCTCTTTTTCTTTTCCCCATAGATACACTTGCATTTAATTTGACAAACTTTTGTAAGACGCCATGTACATGTGAGATCCATGTATCCACTTATTAAAAATATTTGTTAGGAATGTGTGTATATTCTGTCCATTTTGACAATCAATTACATATTGATTTTAAATTACACTTCTTCAATGTATAGTCTAATATAATGTATGTGTGCCAACATTGCTAGTTGTTGTTGTTGTTGTTAGGTGCCATCGAGTCATGTCCAACTCATAGCGACCCTCATAGGGTTTTCAATGACTGTTTCAGGATAGCCTCCAGAGTTGATCGCCACGTCCTTTTCCCATTTTTGCAGTGCTGGGAATCAAACCTGGGACCTCAGAGACTGCAGAGCAGCATTCTACCAACTGAACTAAATCCCTGCCCAACATTTCTAGGGTGAAGCTAAAATCTTTCATTGGATCCAGTACCCCTAAGGTGTTTTTAAAGGTTATAGCCATCCCTTGCTTTACTTCCACATTAGAGAAAGAACCAAGATTTTGAAGTCCATAGACATGAATTCGAATGCCAGCTTCACTTTCTACTAATTGTGTATTCTTGGGTATTCTTACCCTCTTTTAGTATTAGTATAGAGCAACATATATAAAATGCTTGGCATTTGCAGGTCAATGATTATTGTAGCTGGGTGATAGTACAAGGGGCCATATAGCACTGATGTTTATGATTGAAATTTTTATAAGATGATTGTAAAATGCCTGGGAAGTACAGTACTCTACATTCTAAACATTTTGAACACCCTCATACCCCAATTCTTCAGACTTCCAAACTTAATTGATTTCTTTTGATGATCTCCATTATGTCTCCCACTGGTACAAATATAAAATTGATCCTGCTTTGCCTGTGAGTGCATTTGCACTGCTCTGAATAATTATGGCTCAGCTCTTTGTATAATTAGATATTTAGCAAATCTGTTTTGACAATGATCGTTTCCATCTTTAAATCCATCAAGTCATTATGCCAGGAGCAATAGTGAGGAAAACTTGTCAGGTGGGCACTTTTCATATATCAGTTGAAAGTAAACTTATTAAGAAATGTACATTGTCATCATAGAGAGAGCTGGAATCTTTTATACTCATGAGACTTGAGCATACTAGCTAGTAAGTGACACTGGTAAAGCACAGTATCTGTTTTGGCCTTAGTATCAAAATTAATGATTGCTGGTATCCAATTCTATTATTCTATCACACACTTTTTCATAGAAATGCTAATAAGTATCAGAATCTCACTAGTTCTTCTAATAGATTAAAGATCCTGTATTTCTCCCACTTGTTAGCTTTCCTTACCTCATGTTTCTTGTTTGTTTTCTAGGTTCTTATCTTACCTGGGCATTGAATTTAAATTGCAACATAATTAGAGAGACCTAGTCACGCTCTCTGTTGAGGCTGTGTGAACTGCACTATTATTTTTAGTGGCCAACATCTTTATCAAAAATTAAGAGTGTGGCTGGGGATAGTCATAAATAATAACAGGCACCATAAGTAAAAACACAGTTCTAGCAAATCCTTTATCTCCCTCTCTATCCCAACTCAACTTACCTAAGCATAACTTATTGTCTTACCACTGGTTCTGAGCCCAAAGACATAGCCCTTCATCCTTATTCCTCTCATTCTGCAGGTATTTGGTTTTGAAGACATAAAATCATTGTTGGCTGTATTTAGGCATTGTCCACAACTAACCTTTGTTAATTCTTCTTCCAAAATGTCTTTGCTACCCATACCTTCTTCTCTTTCACAACTGCCAGGTCTTTATCCCTTGAAATTTAAATAATTAGTTGCTTCTTTAACAATCTAATCAAATAAGGATTTCTTACAAACAGCTTAATCTTCTTACAGTATTAATTTCATTATATCAGTCACATGTTTTTCTGTTGCCTTAGATTAAATTTTGCCTCCTAGTTTCACTACTATTTACCTTCAACCACCCTACTACACATGTTTTTTTTTTTTTTTTTTCCATTAACCCTCAGGCACATTGTATTTGGTCATCCTTGCTTTGCTACATTGTCCAGGAAAATGCTTGCTCTCATGTGTCTTTTCCCATCTTCACATTTAAGCTCTTACATTCTTCAACTTCCAAACTTAGTACCACTTCATCCTCTAGGCCTTCTCTGCAATTCCAAGTCTGATGGATCTCTTCTTTTGGCTCTGCAATGTCATCTCATTTGGATCTTTGACCATATTATTTCTTTATTTCCTAGGTCTATGTGTTTGGTAGCATCCAAGATGGCTCCCAACATCTCCACCCTTGTGGAATTATTAAATAAGGGCTGGGCTTATTAAATAAGTCTTATTAAATAAGGCCTGTGCTTGGTGAACAACAGAGTAGCAGAAGTGATGGTACATGACTCTCAGGCTAGGTCTTTCATAATATGCATTACATTTTTGACCTTGTCTTCTTGGATTACTCTCTTGGGAGACATGTCATAAAGGCACTCAAGAAGCCCTATGGAGGGGTCCACATGGATAAGAACCCATTTGCCAACATCAACCTGTAGCTATGTGAGTTGGTCCTCCTCCCCAAAAGTGGGTCCCTCAGTTCTATCAAGCCAAGATCAGCAGCTGCAAGGGAGTGCCTTAGCTAGAACTATCCAGGCAACCCTCTTCCAAACTCCTGACCCACAGAAATTGGGAAAGATAATAAATGATTATTCTTATTTTTTCCCTTTATTGGTAAATATTGGTAGGGTACAGGGTAGTACAGGATTTGCTTTTTCCATTGTGCAACTATTACATCACTTTTGGTTGCACACAACTTACAAAGTTTATGGAAAATTTTAACTAAAATGTAATAAAATTCTTATGCATATTTGGGTTATATTCCCATATTTTTCCCATGTACTCATGAAGTTGCACCGTTTACATTGAGATTATTTTCTTACTTTTTATCCCTTTACATTGTTTCTCCTCCCCATCCCACCTTCCTCAATCTTCGTTTCCCTTGGCTAGTTGCCTCCCTCCTTCTTTCTACACTTTATATTTTCCCTTGTTTGCTAAGCTTAATTATGCATTTCTATATATCTACTTATGTATAGATTTTTTTTCTTCCTCTCACATATGAGTGAGAACATATGCTATTTCTCTTTGTGGGCTTATGTTTGTTTGCTTAAGATGATGTTCTCCAGTTCCGCCCATTTTGCTCCAAATGACATTTCTTCTCCTTCTTCTTCTTCTCCTTCTCCTTCTCCTCCTCCTCCTCCTTCTTCTTCTTCTTCTTCTTCTTTTTCTTTTTGCTGAGTAATATTCCATTGTGTATATGTACCAGTTTTTTTTAATCCATTCTTCTGTTGATGGGCATCTTGGTTGATTCCATATCCTTGCTATTGTGAAGAGTGCTACATTAAATATGGAGATGGAGGTATCTCTGTGGTATGATGACTTGTCTCTCTTTGGGTATATTTCCACGAATGATATAGCTGGGTCATATGACAGTGCTATTTTTAAGTTTTTGAGGTATCTTTATACTGATTTCCAAAGTGATTGAACCAATTTATAGTCCTACCAACAGCGTAAGAGAGTTCCTTTTTCTCCACATCCTCGCCAGCATTTGTTATTATATGTTTTGTTGATCTTAGCCATTCTTACTGGAGTTAGGTGGAATCTCAGCATTGTTTTGATTTGCATCTCCCTAAAGGCTAGAGACATTGACAATTTTTTCATGTGTTTCTTAGCCTTACAAAATTCTTCATTTGAGAACTGTCTGTTCATTTCTTTTTCCCACTTGTATATTGGGTTATTTGTTGTCTTGGGATTTGCTTTCTTGAGTTCTTTGTAAATTCTAGAGATTAGTCCTCAGTCATATGTGTAGGATGTGAAGATTTCCTACCATTCTGTGTCATCTGCCTTAACTTTTTTGACTGTTTCCTTTGCTACAAGGATGATTTTTAATTTCATGTAATCTCATTTGTCAATTCTTGGTGTGATTTCCTGAGTAATTGGAGTCTTGTTAAGGAAATACTTTCCTATGCCTATGTGTTGGAACATGTTTTTTATCTTTTCTTCTAGTAGTTTTAAGGTTTCTAGTTTCATGTTGAGGTCTCTTATCCATTTTGAGTTGACTCTGATGCAAATTGAGAAGTACAGGTCTGTTTTCATTTTTCTGCAGATGGGTATCAAATTTTCCCAGCACTATTTGTTGAACAGGCTATCTTTTCTTCATTTTGCATCCTTAGCCCCTTTTTCAAAGATCAAGTGGCTGAAGATGCATGGATGTATCTCTGAATCTTCAATTCTGTTCCATTAGTCTTAACCTATTTTTGTGTCAGTACCAAAATTTTTTTGCTACTATAGCCCTGTAGTATGGTTTAAAGTCAGCTATATAATCCTGCCTGCATTAGTTTTGCCCCATAAAATTATTTTGGCAATGTGTGGTCTTTTGTGTTTGCATATAAATTTTGGGTTATCTTGCAGGCAATATGATCCTTTGCCTAAAGGACCCTAAAAGCTCCTCTAGAAAACTCTTAGACCAAATTAACTCCTTCAGCAAAGTTGCAGGATACAAAATTAGCACTCAAAAATCAGTAGCTTTCCCTTACACCAATGTGAACAGGAATATAAGGAAATTAAGGCAGCAATCCCTTTCACAGTAGCCCACCAAAAACTTAAATACTTAGGAATCAATCTAACTAAAAACCCCGAAGCTCACAAGGAAAACTTCAATACATTATAGAAAGACATCACAGAAGATGCTAGAAGATGGAAGGACCTGCCCTGCTCATGGACTGGAAGAATCAATATTGTAAAAATGACTGTCATTCAAAAAGCAATTTACAGATTTAGTGCAATTCCCATTAAAATTCCAATGACAGATTTTGCAGAAATAGATTATTTTTATTTTTAAATCACCAGTTTTTGGGTGTGAATAATCAATTTTTAAAAAATGTATAATTTACCTTCCCAACTACAATATAAGGTCCTTAGGCATTGGGCTGGGATTTAGCTCAGTGGGTAGAGCTCTGCACTGCAGTCTCTGAGGTCCCGAGTTCAATTCCCAGCACCGCAAAAATGGGAGAAGGGCCTGGCAATCCACTCCCAAAGCAATCCTGAAGCACTCAGCCATTGAAAACCCTATGCAGGTCGCTATGAGTCAGATACTGACTTGATGGCACCTAACAACAACAACAACAACAACAAGCATAGAAAATTTGTTTGAAATTTTAAAATCCAGGTGGTAGTTTAGTTATCATTCAAAATCATAGCATAATTGGATGCTGCATTTGAGATTTAAAAAAGGAACCAGTATTTACTCAATTCTTACTAAGATGCTTTGCATATACATGAGCTTTATGTACATCAAAATGGCTACACCTAAAGAAATGTATTTTCTGAAGGCATAAAGCTGCAAAGTTATGTCATTTTTTAATATTTTTTTATCATTTCCCAGAATTGGTTTTTAAAGTGAAATGATGTCCATGAGAGGATTTAATAAGCTATAATGTACTCAGAAGATGTGACATTATGGTTTGCATCATTCTATTTTTCCACTGAATGCTTTAACGGAGAATTAATACTTCTACTGTAGTACTTCCTTTGTTTGGCTAAATCGAGAGTTAAACATGTCGTGATACAAACATCTCTAATTTTATGAAAATCAGGTAAAGGGCAAAAGAAAGAAATTTTGTGTGCTGTGATTTCCTGTGGTCTGAATGTTGTTGTTGTTGTTGTTAGGTGTAGTTGAATTGAGTCCAACTCATATGACCCTCATAGGGTCTTCAATGGGTGATTGTTTTCAGGATTGCTTCCAGAGCGGATTTCTATGTCCTTCTCCCATTTTTGTGGTGCTGGAGATTGAACCCAACTCTAAATGTAGTGTCCTCCAAAATTCATATATTAATAGCTAACCTCTAGAGTGATGACATTAAGAGGGGATTAGGTCAGGAGGGATCCACTCTTATGAAGGGGATTAATGCCCTTATTTTAAAAAAGGCCTGATGAGGCTTGTTAACCCCCTTTTGCCCTTCTGTGAGGGTGCAGCTAGAAGGCACCATCTATGAAGCAGATCCTGAATCAGCTAGTGCCTTGGCATTTGACTTCCAAGACTCTAGAACTATAAGAAATTTGTTTCTCTTGTTTGTAAATTACTCAGTCTAAGACACTTTATTATAGCAGCTTGAATTTTCCCTGTTTCTGTTGTATGTACAACAGATGTCTCTTTAAAATCATATATATTGAAATCTCTGAAGGGAAGAGATGGCTCACTCAAAAGGATAATTAAAGAAAAGGACAAAGGGAACAAATAAGGAAGGAGGAGAGAACAGATAATGAAACCCAGGGAGAGTAATCTGACACCATGGGAGGGTCCAACAGCAAATCTGGTCTTTGGTAGAGAGTGTAGCATCTGGTCTCAAGTTAGCAGGGAGGGGTCAGAGGGAGTCAGTTCTTACACTCCACCTTCTTGTACATTTTGCCGTCCTGCCTATGCCTTGTACTAGCTGAATGAAGTCAAAGCCAGAGATTAAGGAAGTCAGGGTGACACAGTTAAACTTCCTGGGGTATAGGGCACAATGGGGAAGAGCAGAGCATTAACCAAAGGTGGGCAATGGAAAATACCTAACTGAAAATGTAGGATCACTTATACAATGGCAAAATAACCACAATGATAAACAATAGCCAGAGAAACTAGAGATTCACTCCAAGGGACCATAGGACACTGAGGCTCCTATCAGGCACCATCTCAGATTCAAGACAAAAAGGAGAGAAGAGATTATGAACTCAAATGACTGAGGATCAAACGTAAATTCCATTTGTTTTTACTCTTAAAAAATTGTTTTAAGTTCCAATGTGCATGCTAAATTCATAGTTATCTTATGCCATTGTTATTTAAACTGGTTAGATAAAGCTTCCTGACTAGTTAGCTATAGAAACATGTGACCTTCCCCATTATTATATATATATATGCTATTAGGTGCCATCCAGTCGGTATCCAACTCATAGTGACCCTCATAGGGTTTTCAATGGCTGACTTTTTCGGGATTGCCTTGGGAGTGGATTGCCAGGCCCTTCTCCCATTTTTGCAGTGCTGGGAATTGAAGTCGGGACCTCAGAGACTGCAGAGCAGCGCTCTACCAACTGAGCTAAATCCCAGCCAACCTCCTCCAGGAGATGAAAAATTCCCCTAGAAACAAGTCTCAGTCAAGCTGGCACATTCTTTCTGTATCCATTTACAACTTTTTGACTTAATGGACATTTTTTTTTAAGAATAAGCTTTAGCAGCCTCAGTCCATGATATGAATAAAAGTTCATATCTTAATAGTATTACTCTAAAACATCTTTCCTATTGGAACCATAAAATTTATTTAAGGTTATGGAAGGAGATAATTTTTAGACTCGTAATCTGCAAAAAAGCTGCTAAGTGGCATTTTAGTTTAGTTTGTGCAGTATTTCTACAATTTTAAATTGTGATTAGCCCCCATAATTATAGGAACACTGGTAATTTTCCCACATTTTGCCTAGGTATGCAGAGCTTGCAGTAAATATGCATTTATGCTGTAATCTTTATTTCACTTGCTCTCATTATGTCAATGTGACATGATTATCCTATAAAATATTCCTAAATTGTATGAGTGATTTTAGAGACTCTTCCAGGATTATATAGGCCCTGACAGCAGCCTCTTAGTTACTTGCCCAGAGATCATATTTTTTCTAAGACAGGTACTTTGCCTAATTTAGTGTAAATGCCTAAGATTGCTCAAATTAAAGAAAAATGTTTTAAATAACACTAGTGCATGTCAATGGTCTCAATGGAGCATGGCCAGATTTATGAAAGTAATTTCATCAGAAACAAATCTCCAGTATTCCTTATCATTTGTGCCCTTCGGAGCAGTTTTTCTTTTTCAGATTTAGAAATATTTACTGCCAAAGAGAGGGGCTAGTGAATAGAACTATGGGTTTAGCAAAGTTTCACAATGTCAGTATCTGCATACTTTACACCACTATTAGTCCCATCTTGCTTTTCCCAGTACTTAGTGCCTTCTCGTGATTGGCTAACAGTCAAGTCTCCAGTCTTCCTTTCAGCAAATGATTACTTCATCTAGACCAGTGGTTCTCAAACTTGAGCAGGAAGTAGAATCACCTGAAGATCTTTGTTAAAAAAAATATATATATATATATATATAACCTGTGTTATGCAGATGACACAATTCTGCTTGCTGAAAGAGAAGAGGACTTTTTTATTAGAATTTTTTAATGTACATCATAATGTGATTCATTTTGACATGCTTTTCATTGTGACTTTTTCATATATGCATTTTGATAAACATTATTCATATAGGTTACCCCTTACCCTCCCCTATGCTTCCCCCCTCCCACCCTTCCCATCTAAGTTTCCCATCTAAATCTTCTCTATCTTTTAATTAGTAGTATTTTTCTATATGTCCTTGGGTTCCAGTTCTGTTTAAGATAGAAATTTTTCCTGTAGTGGTCTTTGTTTTTATCTTGTTAGAACAATTACATGCAATTTCTAGTCCATTTATATTGGCATCATTCTTATCTTCCCCCCGCCCCTTTATTATGATCTGACCTTTGAATAGGATTTTTCCTTCTTGTAATTTTGAATCAGCTCCCTCATATGAGTGAGAACATGTGTTGTTTCTCTTTCTGAGCTCGTGTTCGTTCACCCAAAATAATTATCTCTAATTCCATCCATTTTGCTGCAAATGACCTTATTTCATTTTTCTTGATTGCTGAGTAGTATTCCATTGTGTATATGTGCCATAGTTTTTTTATCCATTCTTCTGTTGAAGGGCACAAGGATATGATTCCATATCCTTGCTATTGTGAAAAGTGCTGCATTGAACATGGAGATGCAGGTGTCTCTGTGGTATGATGACCCATCTCCCTTTGGGTAAATTCCCAATAGTGTTATAGCTGGGTCATATGGTAGATCTATTTTTAGTTTTTTGAGGTACCTCTATATTGATTTCCACAGTGGTTGCACCAATTTACAGCTCCATCAACAATGTAAGAGTGTTCCCTTTTCTCCATAACCTCGCCAGCATTTGTTGTTTTTTGTTTTATTGATCTTGGCCATTCTTACTGATGTAAGGTGAAATCTCAGTGTTGTTTTGATTTGCATTTCCCTAATGGCTAGGGATGTTGAGCACTTTTTCATGTGTTTCATGGCTTTATGGACCTCTTCATTTGAGAACTGTCTACTCAGTTCCGAGAAGAGGATTTAAAACAGATACTGATGAAGATCAAAGAACATAGCCTTCAGTATTGATTGTGACTAAACATCAAGAAAACAAAAATCCTTACAACTGGGTCAGTATGCAACTTCACAAAAAATGGAGAAAAGGTTGAGGTTGCCCATGATTTTGCTTTACTTGCTTCTACAATCAACACCCATGCAAGCAGCAATCAAGAAATCAAAAGGCACATTGCTTTGGAAAAAGCTGTGAAAAAAGATCTCTTTAGAGCATTGAAAAATTATAATGTCACATTGAAGATGAAGGTAAGCCTGACTCACGCTGTTGTATTTTCAGTCATGTCACATGGTTGTGAAAGCTGGACATTGAACAAGGGAGACAGGAGAAGAATTGATGCTTTTGAATTATGGTGCTGGAGATGTTTACTGAATATACCATGGGCTGCCAAAAGAACCAACAAATCTGTCCTAGAAGAAGTGAAACCAAAATGCTCCTTGGAAGTAAGGATGGCTAGACTGAGTCTTACGTATTTTGGACATGTAGTCAGGAAGGACCATTCCCTAGAGAAGGACATCATGTTTGGGAGAGTGGCAGGCCAATGAAGAAAAGGAAAACCCTCTGCTAGATGGAGTGACACAGTGTCTGCAACAATGGGCTTAAATATGAATAAGATTGTGTGCCTGGCACAGAATTGGGGAATGTTTTGTTCTGCTGTACATAGGGTGATTATGAGTTGGACTTGACTTGATGGCACCTAACAGCAACAACATTTTCTGATTCCATAAGTCTGGAATGTGCCTCAAGAATTTGCTTTTCTAATAACTTCCCAAGTGATGATGATGCCTTTGGTCAAGGTGGACACTTTGAGGATCACTGCTCTCACTGCCTCTGAGGATTTTCTAGCCCTAAGCTAATACCGGGCTGGGATTTAGCTCAGTTGGTAGAGCACTGTGCTGCAGTCTCTGAGGTCCTGAGTTCAATTCCCAGTACCGCAAAAATGGGAGAAGGGGCTGGCAATTCACTCCCAAGGCAATACCGAAACAGTCAGCCATTGAAAACCCTATGAGGGTCGCTATGAGTCGGATACCGACTCGACGACACCTAACAACAACAACAACAAGCTAATACCAGTCTAAGATAATTGCCATGGTCACAATTCTGTCACATTCCATTTCTCTAGAAAAGCCACTGCCTCTGACCAAGGGTCATGAATTTCACTGCCTGCCTAACTATTACATCTTTGACAACTTGAGAGCTGCTATTGGAGGAAGAAATTCTAGTCAGATAAGAAGCAGTTTTTATGTATGTGTATGCATTTGCTACAGCACTTCATCAGATTTCACTCTTGCCACCACTTTTATGTGTAAAGGTCTCCTCCTTAAGAGTAGAAACTAAGCAACAATGGTTGATGCAATCTCAGTAGCAGCATCCTTATCCTGAAGTACTGCCACTAAAACTATAGATCTAGCAGTGTGTTAATTTTTGTGCACAAAAAGAAAAAGATTATTTTAGGCTTTTTGTATATCTGTATTAGGTCTGTGGTCCCCAACCTTTTCGGCACCAGGCACCATTTCCATGGAAGACAGTTTTTCCATGGACTGGGAGGGAGGAAGAGTTTTGGGATGGTTCAAGCACATTTTATATATTGTGAGACATAGATGAAGGTCTGCTGGCTTGCCCTCCACTCACCTCCTGCTGTGCAGCCCCCTTCATAATTGGTCTGTAAGGGGTAAGGTTGCATACCTCTGTACCAGATAATTTAGGGATTTACATATTTACTTTGTCATAGCTGCCTTTCTATTGAGAGGAAAAAATAGAAACCAACAGTGGTAGTTCATTTTGAAACTAATTAGATTTTTAAAAATGTTCTTTTGTTGTTCAAAAGGCAGCAGCCTTTGTTGGCTACAACCTTTAGCTAATGACTGAATACCATTTCAGGAGTAAAGAGGCCTGTATTAATAAACTGGAGGAAAAAGAACATTATTTGTATATTTGCATGGTGTTATTAAGATATAAGCAGTTTAATACATTCTGTGTGTGTACAGCAGTACTTCAATTATTTAGTTTTTTTTCCCCTAAGAGTTTGTTACAAGCAGTTACTACACATGAATAGTCAATCCCAAAGGATATTGGCATTGGATCTCCTCAGATCTTGCAAGGTAAGCCAGATTAGGCCTTGTTAGTACTTGGATGGGAAACCACTTGAGAATACTGGGAAAAGGGGCCAGCAGCCCACTCCTGAAACAATCAGCCATTGAAAACCCTATGAATAGCAGAGAAGCACTGAAAATAGTGATAGGCATGGTACAGTGTCTGGTAGTGTTCCCTCTGTTGTACATAGGGTAGCTATGAGTTATACCTGACTCAACAGCACCTAACAGCAAAAACAACAAGCCCCCTATATGCCTTACGATGAAATAAAATAATCACAAAAGATACTGGTGTTCTGGAAAACAGATTCTCAGCAGTTTCCAGAAAAACTATTTCTGACCTGGAATCTCACTAATTTACTAATTCTCTTATGTGATTATAGCCTCAAGTTTATGAGTTGACATTAAATTCAACAACTTCTTTTGGAGATGACCTAAATAATAGTCCTGATTCTTGCTCTTTGGAATTAAAGAAGAATTTTGCATATTTCTGGTGATTTATGATTCAGAAAAGGAGAGTTCAAAACTGATTTTGAAAGAATGGTCTGTACATGTCAGTGTTTTATCAGGGGAACATTGTCACAGTTGTTTCTGCTCCTGGCATGAACTTCATCCTTTTGCAATTTTATATTTAACTCCAGGGTCTCATTCACATACATTCCTCAACAGAAAGTCTTGCCTTAGGATCAAAGGACTGTCTGGTAATTATGTGATGTAACCAGAAGCCACAGCAGAGAAGCAGACATGGATTTCAGTTTAGGAAAAGCTTAGTTGTCATCAGAATAATGGGCCATAGCATTGACAATGAGCCACTGTATATTTATCCAGCCACTGAATGCTACTGCACTTATGAAAGAGGGATATGAGGCAATAACTTGACTGATTATACATGCAAATTCAAATCCAGCATCTATTTAGGTGGTACATTAGTGAAAGCCTAGTTTTCCTACCATTGTCAGTAGTTTCTTTATTCACAGCAGCAGCAATGCAATTAAAATGACCATCAGAGCTGAGCTGAACTGCATTAAATGGCTCCCATTAATGTCATACTTAATTTAGAAGTACAATGTCAAAGATGTTCATTACTGCCCTCTGCAAATCTTCATTCAGCTTGTGGACACCAAGATTTATAATTTATATTTACATCTTTTAGAAAAGACAAAGATTAATCTGCTTATATTCACAAACAACTCTTCCTGGTGTTTTATATCTGCAATATTTAAGTCACCACCTTTAAACCAGTTTCTGCAGTCATCTTTCACAAAGGTGTGAGGAGGAGACATCTATATTTTCAAATAAAATCCCAAAGCAAATTGGAAACTACTGGGTGTCTTATTTAAGCATGTCTCCAAGAGGCAAAGGATACAGCTAGAACTCAATTATTGTTTGGGTTTCCAATATTGTTGAGCCTATTTTATTACACAACATAGAATCAAGGAAGAAGAAGATCTGGTGATAATTATAAAACACCTATTGTAAAGGGATGCTACTGAAATGAAGTACAAATACCTCAGACTTCCCCCAAGCATTAATTCAGCAAATGACTGAATTAATGGTGAGCTTTAATTGATTTATTCAGGCTATTCACCTTACTTTGCTCTTTAAACAATAAGAAAAAAAGCAAATGTATACACAGTTTAAGAAACATTTTAATATAAAATAAAGATGAATATGTAAAGGTATACATACTAATAAGGAAGTGACAAAAATAAAAACATTTAAAATGGACAAATATAAACAGACAATCCATGGAAGAAGACATTTGGGCATCTAAAAGTATAAGAAAATATAGTCAAACATAAAAGTTATCACATAGGTAAAATAAAATATAATTTTATAGTTACAGATACTTACAGAGTGGCAAATGTTTCAGTGTAGTAGTGTCAGGTTTGGAGAAAGTTATTGAAGTTTGAGAACTCTCTGCACTACTGGAAAGGCAAACTGCTGCAAGTCTGGAGAGTCATTTGGAATTGAAGTTGCTATTGCACATGGCCTTTGATTAGCAGTCTCACTTCTAAATTTATAACATACAAAATAATTCAGATACCTATCAGGGTATAAAGTAGATTTAACCCTCTAGGAAATAATGTTTTTAAATTTCAGTCTTATATTTTGACCTAAGATCAAACTTATAGGGGAGTTTCAAGAAACATAGAAGGAATCCACCAGTATAAACATTAACCTATTTCCCAGGGTCTCACCCTCTTTCTTTGGGTATACTAAGGTAGTTTTCTGAATCATTTGAGAATAAGCTTCAAACATGGTGTTCCTTGACTCTTTAGTTACATCAATGTGTGTTTCCTAAAAACAATTCAGCAATGCTGATTGATGAAGTCCTTGGGAGGCAATAAAGGTTATTAATGGAAACTCAGCCCATGAAATAAAAAGATCTAGTTTAATTTTACCTTGATCATCATTTACTGGGTAATGTCAGTCCCATTATGAAACTTCTTTAAGCCTCATATTAGCTCACAGTAGGGTAGTCTTAGGGAAAATAGTAGAATTTAAAAAGCTTATGCACATAAATGCCTTAACATTGTGCCTGACACATGGTACATCCAAAAACAGATATTCTAAGCTTCAACAGGAACAGTAACTAGAAATAGAATAGATATTTTGTCCTCCTTAAGGAGATTCATATGCAAGTGTTGCTCTTTGCCAATGTGGTCACCAGACCTTAAAAGAGAGACCACTGCTCAGGATAAAGTTAGTGAAGTGCCACTGAAGTGATCAATGAAAATAGTGTATGATGCACACTTGTATATAATTTTTCTTTTTGAAGTACTTTGGGGTTGAACTCAAGACTTCATGGATGTTGTGCAGGCACTCTGCCACTGAGCTGCACCCACAGCCCATTTTTTATTTATTTATTTTATCTTGAGACAAGGTCTTGCTAAGTTATGCAGGCTGCCTCTGGCCTGGAATCTAGATCCTCCTGCCTCTGCATCCCAAGTGGCTGAGATTACAGGTATGAACCACCATGCTTGGCTATATATAATATATTCAAATATGAGTACCAACATGCATAGGACAAATGCCCTATAAATGAGAGATGTTTTCATTTTCTCTTTAATTAATATAACTTTTGTCATATTGGGCAAATCTCATAGACTTGAGTGCAATCAAAAAGGCAAATGAGAAAACAACAATAGGAATTTTTTTGTTTCATTAAATTGCTGGTACATTATTATAGTATTGTGGTAACAGGTTTTTTTTGTTGTTTGTTGTTGTTGTTGTTGTTGTTGTTGTTGTTTTTGGTTGTACTGGGGTCTTGAACCAAGGACTTCACACATGCTTTGCAAGCACTCTACCACTGATTTGCACTCCCAGCCCATTGCTTTACTTTTTATTTTGAAACAGGGTCTTGCTAAGTTATGCAGGTTGCCTCTGGCCTTGAGCTTGTGATCTTCTGCCTCTGCCTTCTATGACACTTGGATTTACAAGTGTGCACCACTATGCCCAACAAGAACTATATTAAATTATTAAGTCTTTTAGCACAGTCAAAAGAACTTCATTAAATGTCTCTTCATGTGATGGTTTTCCTTTTGGAGGAATATTTTTGAAAAAGTTGCCTATTACTGTCCTAGGGTGCTCCCAAAGCCTTAACAATCAGAACAAGCCACTTACCACCAATCACTCTGGCCAAAGACAGAAAATTTGATTTTGTCCAATTAGACAATTTGACCAAGCTGAACCAATTTGTTCCCAATAACAAGTGTACTGAGAGAGAGTGAATGAAAAAAGCCATAGGTATTGGACTAGTGTGGGTATGGAAATTTGAGCCTTGTCAGTCATAAGGTATCTTGTATACTAAGATATATAATGTTATATATTGTATATTAAGATCTTGTATATCAAGCAGAAAAATCTGGCCTTTTGGAGAGAAAAATGTGATACAAAAATGCAGCAAATTTGAGGAAGGATAAGAGAGAGAGAGTAAAAATGAGAGAGTAAGAAAGCAAAAAAAAACCAGAAAATCAGATTGTGCAAAGAGAGAAGGAAGGAGAGAGAGAGAACAAGAAAGAGGGAACAAGCACAGTGATAAATAAACAATGATTTTTTTTTTTTTTTTTTTTGCCTACCTGGGGGGAAAAATGATCCTGAGGAACCACCACTGGAAGAGTTTGACAATGGAAGGTTGGCCAGCAACAGAGATGGTGACTCTCCAAAGAAAGCCATTTATTTGAGGATGGCAATTAGTGATACACGTGCTATGGTGAATCCCAGGTGCATCCTGAGGACACTGAGGCAAGAGAAAATTTTAAAGGCAAAACAAGTCCTTGCACGTTGTTTCACAAAAAGTTCATGAGGCCCAGCAGCTCATTGGAGGAGCTATTCGCTAATTGGAAATATTGACTTAGTAGGAAGAACTCTTCACAGAAATGACTCCATCTATGAAGATGTGGCTTATCAAGACTACTTGTAATGTAAGAGGGACTTACCAAGAAAACTGGGGTTTGAAAAGTCCTAAGCAAAGGTTCTTGTTACAGACACATGTGTAGGACAAGAAGGATCTATAGGATGCATATGAGTTTCTGGTGGGTTTTAGAAAGTCCTTGTGATAGTTCTTATCTCAGAAATAGACATGGTCTCACTGTGTAGATGGGCTGGTCTGGAGCTTATGATTGCTCTGCTTTAGCCACTCAAGCCAGGGGATTACAAGTATGCACCATTATGCCCCAGCAAAGCAAGGATTTTTTTTTTTTTTAAAAAAACACCCTGTTGGGTGTTTTTTGATTTTTTTCTTCTTATACACAGGCAATTTTAACACAGCAAAACTCATAATGAAAAATCTAGTGAAGTCTCCATTATGTGATTGAAACTTTCACTTTCAAAATTTTAGGATTATTTAAACTGCTAAACTGAGGGTCAAGGTGGGGGTGGCTCAGCGATAAACTGCTAAGTTTCATACATGTAGTAAAGCTTTGACAATGCAGATGACATAGAACATTCTTTGGCGTTATAAAAAAGCCTTTTTTTCTAGTTTTAAGTTCAGTTTTTGTTACAACATAAACTACAAATTTTGTTACAAAATACGAATTAAAAATGAATAGAGTTCACACACAGAAGTAGTATTAAGAATTGCTTTACTGAATTCATTTATTTTTTCAGCATACTTTTGAGTGGCCACTATGTGAAAAATGCTGAGCTAGGCATTCTAATTGTATTAAGGCAATTGCAATTACTTTGAATTTTATTCTGTTTTATAATTTGCTACAGTTTGCTATCGATTATACTTTTCCCTAAAATCATATTTATATTTTCAAGGCTATGCCATTTAATGCAATATTAAAGTACAGCTTAGGCCATTTTGCTCACTTCTTTAGTAACCAAAAAAAAAAAAAAAAGTATAAATTGAAAAGAATTAGAGATTTGAATGAAGTCTCCATGGACTGTGCTTGTTTACTTAGTCTGAACTGCATTCTGAATTTTAAATTATTTATTTCAAGTTAAAAGAAGACTGAGAGGAGAATATGAAAACATACCGAGTAAAATTGATGGACAAGAAACATTACATAACAAGGAATAATAAAAGGTACAAAAAGAGGAAACAGATTCATAAATAGCAAGCAATGGGTTATTAAATAAATGATAGCTTTTAAAGAGTGTGAAATGGGAAAATTCAAGCTATTTGCTGTCCAAAATATTATGAAGTCTATAAGACTGGAGAGTCTGGGTACAGAAATTCCATCATTTTGTTATTTTTTATTATGTCCAATTCTTGCTCGGAAAAAGTTTTAAAATATAGAAACACGGCATTCAATGTCATTCATGAGTTTGGTGATATTTTCAGTGTAACACAAAGACAAGATCAATCACAGATTTGGTAACTTTGAATATTTGGATAAAACAAAAACTCATTAAGAAATCCAAGTTTAGTTGATAATCAACAGCATATTTTAAAGCTTTTCTCATTTACAAAGGAGTTTTATTGTTAAGATAGAACTAAATTACAAATATGATTTTAGTTTATTCAGTTAAAAACCTGGTCATCTAGCAGACAGAAAGCCATTCAAGGACGAAAGTCTCTTTGTCATTTGTAACTTCTTAAAAAAAAAAGAGCATCATTTGGTCTTGATAACGTATGAGTTCCTATTGAACTATGCATTATTTTCTAAATGGGTAGAAATGGTGTTTTAGCCATTCTGAAATTTTTAAGAGAAAAACTCTTACCATTTTAGAGAATTCTAAATGTACTTTTATTTCAGCTTTTAAAAGTTTCAAAGGCATATATTCAGGAGACAGCACTTATTTATTCAGTTTTGCGGTGCTAGGGATCAAAGCTGGGGCCTTGGGCTTGCAAGCTAAGAGCTTTACAATGGAGCTATATTCCTACTTTTTCTTTTTTTGGTCAATAATGGAGGTTAACCCTATGGCTCCACTCATGCTAGGCATGGGCTCCAACCCTGACTTTCACCCTCAGCCCCTTTATAATTTTTTATTTTGAGGCATCCATGGCTCAGGCTGGCCTTAAACTCACTATGTAGTCAAGGCTGGTCTCAAACTCCTGATCCTCCTGCCTCTGCCTCCCAATTGCAAGGATTACAGGCACATGCCACCATTCCTGCCTCATATGATGCCATTTGTATTTCTCTTGATATTTAAAGATTACTGGCATTGCCTGAGTAGTCTTTTCTGTGTCTTCTGGGTTCCTCCAGATGTGACTTATGTTTCTGTAGTGACCCCAAGTATCTATTTGTTCTCTTATCCCTTATTATCGTTCCAACTTTTTCTTTAAAAAGTTTAAGCTTTCCAATGTGAAAATCTTTCTTCTACAAAATATGTTGTTGTTGTTGTTGTTGTTAAGTGCATCGAGTCCCATTTAACTCACAGCAAACCTGCTAGGGTTTTCAATAACTGATTCCAGATTGTCTTTGAGAGTGGACTGCCACATCCTTCTCCCATTTTTGTGGTACTGGAGATTGAACCCAGGTCCTCAGGAACTATGGAGCAGTGGTCTACCCACTGAGCTAAACTCCAACCCTCTACAAAATATGATGTTGTTGCTAGGTGCTGTTGAGTCGTGTCTGACTCATAGCTACCCTCATAGGGTTTTCAATGGCTGTTTCAGGATTGCCCCGGGAGTGGATTGCCATGTCCTTCTCCCATTTTTGTGGTGCTGGGAATCGAATGTGGGACCTCAGAGACTACAGAGCAGTGCTCTACCAACTGAGCTAAATCCCAGCCTTCTACAAAATGTAGGTGAGGAAAAATGGGACTCAGAACTGCCTTCTTGGCCTGTGTTCATCAGAATGAAAGACACCCTGCTCTACACAGAGCCTTTTTTCAGGACTGAACAGCTTATTCCACAGCCTCTGGGAGCACTCGTAGTGGAGCTCACTCCCCAGGGCCTTCTCTATCTGGAGAAAAGACACTGCTCCCAGTGCCCCAGTTTTCCCAAGGTGGCCTGTAGTCAATGCCAGGTCAATAAGGGTTTTGCCACCTTGTCTCAGCTAACAGAAACTCTTCAGGCTAACCCAGTTTCAGACTTTCCTGTGAAACCAGATCATGCTTTAATTGACCCTGAATCCTAGACTAAAATTTCCCTCTGTCTAACCTTGCTTTCTTCCATTCTCCTACAGGTCTCGATCCCCAAATTACTCCCTAATATAAAAATAACTTCCATTTCACAGCCTGCTATACCAAGAATCCAGCCTACAGCAGTCCTCTTTTTAATAGTCAGTCCCTTTCTGGATACTCTTCTTAACTTCAATTTTAGGTGCTCTTGTCATTACTGTTTACATGTTGGCAAGCTACATGTGACTGAAAGAAGAATTCAGAATCTGTCATCTTCCCCCATGGGCTTCATAGTTAGAAGTCACTGTTGACTACTTACCTAACATTTTATGCAGATAAAAAGGAAAACAACTTTAAGACTCCTTTCTTTTTTTTTTTTTAGACATGATAATAAGAGGAGAAAGAATGTGGACAGGTACACATGTAAAGAGAAGACCAATGCTATGGAAATTATGAACACCAACTGCAATTCCTGCCATGACTCCAGCCATAAGACAAGTTGGGTGCTGGAGATAAGAAATGCTTGAAACAGAAAGAGGTACTTAAAATTCTAGATCATAGAAAGATATGGAAAAGTTCCTCTACTTATAAGTGTTAGAAATATGTTTTCCAGAAAAAAATCAATAAAATACTAACATATCAAATCCAGTGTATCAAAAGAAAAATACCCTGTGGCCTAATAGGACTTCTCTTAGGAATACAAAGGATGTTTCAACATTAAGACTCTACCAACATGATTTATTAGATCAATATAAAGAGTAAAAAATACATGGATAATATCAATAGTAGTTAAGAGACGCTCTGTACAGAAATTCAACAGTCCTACTAGAAATTCCAATGCTATAAATAAAGTACTTAAATGTAATAAACATCATTAAAAACAAATAGTAGGTATTATAATAATAACTATAATACTGAAGACTTTTACGTTAAATTCAGAAACAAGACAGGGATATCACTTATTCACATTATTTTCACAATAGTTTTCATTAAAACAAGAAAGAAATGCATATAAAAATTGAAAAACCAGAGGCCTAGAGGCCTAATGACCTTTAATTATAGATGATAGTCATCTTTCTCGTTCTCTCTCTATTTTTCTTTTTCTTTTTTTGTAGTACTGGGAGGTTGAATCCATGGTTTCACACATGCTTTGCAAATGCTCTATCACTGAGCTGCACCCCCCAGGCCATTTTTAACTTTTTACTTTGGGGTAAGGTCTTATTAAATTACATAGGCTGCCTCTGGCCTGGAACTTGCAATCCTGCCTCTGCCTCCCGAGTCTCTGGATTACAGATGTACTCCACCACTCTTGAGTCCAGAAGATAGTCTTCTATATCTAGAATATTTAAAAAGTATAACTAAGAATTTGGTCAATATTCAGTTATAAATGGTAATGAAAGAAAATGAGGTATTATAGTTTAACAGATTTCCAAAGATTTTAAAACAAATTTAGCAAAAACTGTCAGATCTATTTGAAAAAAATTAGAAAATAGTATTAAAATAAATGAATGATATCTAAAAAATAGAAAATATTTCTAAGTGAAAAAACTTAATATCATAAACATATAAATTCTTCACAGATTAATACATATTTAATGAAGCTCAAACCAAAATAGGAATTTTTAGCATAATTTCAAGTAATTTTAAGTTCATGGTAAAAAACAAATGCTTAAAATTTATACACATTTAAAAAAGTGATTGTATATTTTTCTTACATTATATTAAAACTTACTGGTAAATTAAATTAGTAAGCATTGACTTTTTTATATTTTATTGATGTAGGAATGGACAAACCAAACCAATGTCAGATATGGTAGGGTTCCAACAGCAATATGAATACTTGAGAATTTAATAAATCACAAGGTTATATTTTATTTCAATGAAAAATGTTCAAAATATTTGTTAGAATACTTTATCATCCTTCTGATAGGAGATAAACCTGCTAAAAATAAGTTTCCTACCTTTTGCAAAAAGATACTCCCAGAGATTTTAATACAAATATGTATTCACATAAAATATTGTATGACCCTAGGGCCAGGCATGGTGGCTTACACCTGTAATGCCAGTGACTCATGAAGAGGAGGCAGAAGAACTGCAAGTTCCAAGCCAGAAGTAGCCTGCATAACTTAATGAGACCCTATCTCAAATGATAAATAGGAAAAGGGGCTGGAGGTGCAACTCAGTGGTAGAGCATTTGTAAAGTATACACAGGCCCTAGATTCAACCCTCCCACAAAATAATACTGCAAAATAATAACAGTAATAATAATAATAATTTATGACCTTAGAATTAGGAGAAACCCCAGAAGTCATAATGGAAAAATAAATATTTTGACTAAAAAAACTTAAGACCTTCTTATTATTTATTTATTTATTTAAATGATAGATAGAAATACATATTCACAAGACATGAAAGAGAAGGCCTCTTAGTTTGTTTTTCATTCTATAATGAAATGCCAGGGCTGGGATTTAGCTCAGTTGGTAGAGCGCTGCGCTGCAGTCTCTGAGGTCCCAAGTTCAATTCCCAGCACCACAAAATGGGAGAAGGACGTGGCAACCCACTCCCAAGGCAATCTTGAAACAGTCAGCCATTGAAAACACTATGAGGGTTGCTATGAGTTGGACTCGACTCAACGGCACCTAACAACAACAACAACAATGAAATGCCAGAGGCATGTTACTTTATAAAGAAAAAACCAATTATTATAGCTCATAATTTTGGAGATACAGAGTTAAAGAGCTGCATTTCCCATGATGGCCTAATGCCTGCAGAGTCCCAAGGTGGCCCAGGGCATCACATGGTAAGAAATGAGGAGTATGTGTGTGATTGAGTGTATATGTGTGTGTATTTCTGTCCTTCTGAAAAAGCCAGCAGGATTCTATCTATCATGGTCAATTCACTCTAATGACTACCTAGTTCTAATCACTTCCCAAAGACCCTACCTCTAAACACCATAGGTAATTAAGTTTCCATCCTTTTACTGTCATGAAAGAGGTTAAATTTCAACACCAGTTAATACAGGGAAATATGCTCAACTTCTTCCACAGTCAGTGAAATGAAAACCAAAGCAACACCATGCTACCATTCCCATCTATCCTACTGGCTACAGTTCAAAAGGGTGACATGCTACTGGTGAGGATTCAGGAGTGCAGGCATTTTCCCTCACTGCTGGTGACAAGTAAACTGCTTCAATCATTTGGAAACAAATTCTGGCACTAGATGAATGATATAAAAAGCACATATATACCTTTGTTTCAATGATCCCACTTTTTAAATGATTACATCCTGTGGAAACAGAGTTTGTTAATGTCGTAATTCTGTCTGGTAGCAAATAAAATCAAAATATAAAATGTGTAAATGCCCCTTACTCGTGAAATGCTTGGATTATCATAGTGTAACCAAAGTATGGAGTATTATGCAGTTATTAAAAACAACTAGCTCACGTATAGTTATTGACTGGAACAGACATATATGTTTATGATGAATTGTTGTTGTTGTTGTTAGGTGCCATCGAGTCGGTATCCAACTCATAGCTACGCTGTGTACAACAGGGGAAACACTATTGTCAGTGCTTCTCTGATGTTCATAGGGTTTTCAATGGCAGATTGATTTTTTGAGAGGGGGTTGCCAGGTCCTTCCCCCAAGCCTACAGCTTCTGGTGTTCCCAGGCGGTCTCCCATCCAGGTACTAACCAGACCTGACCCTGCTTAGCTTCTGAGATCTGATGGGATCGGATGCCACAGGGCTACAGCTGCAGGCTATGACGAATTAGCAAGTGAAAAAAGCAGATTGAGGAATATGAACAATATATGATTCTATTTCCTAATAACAAACAAAAGCACGTACACATACAACCACAAACAAGTATATACACACACATTGTACATATATAATATTAGGTTAGGTGTCTTACTCATAATGATCAACAGAAGAAACACTATTGTCAGTGCTTCAATGCTATTCATAGGGTTTCCAATGGCTGACTGGCTTTGGGGAGTGGGTTGCCAGGTCCTTCTCCCAAGCCTACAGAACCTGGTGTTCCCAGGAGGTCTCCCATCCAAGTACTAACCAGGTTCGACCCTGCTTAGCTTCTGAGATCTGATGGAATCAGATGCAACAGTGGTATGGCTGCAGGCACATGTAAAATAGTCCTCCCTTTATTTGTGGTTTCACTTTTGAGAGTTTCAGTTACACATGATTGGCCATGGTTCAAGAATAATGGAAAATTCCAGAAAGAAGCAATTGTTAAGTTATAAATATTGTACACCAGGGCTAAGGGTAAAGCTCAGTGGGAGGAGCTTTGCCTAGCATGCATGAGGCTCTGGATTCAATCCCTAGCACCATAAAATAAAGAGAAAAAAGAAAAAAATGCACAGCATTCAGAATAGTGTGATAAAATCTTGTGTCCTCTCACTACAGCCTGCCTGCTGTGGGAGTCACTTCTTTGCACAGCATATGCACACTGTATATACTACCTGCCCATTAGTGACTTAGTAGCCATCTTGGTTATCAGATCACACGTCTTGGTAAGACAGTGCTTATGCACAAATAAGACTTACTTTTCTTAATAAGGGCCCCCAAATACAAGACAAGTATCTTGACCTCCTTTCTATTGCTGTAGCAGAATATTTAATACTGGGTCATTTATAAAGAGAAGATGTTTATTTTGGCTCATAGTTCCACAGATTGGGAAAACCTAAGACCAAGGTACTGGTATCTTCTCAGCTTATAGTGAGGGGCTCTTGCTGCTTCCTAGGATGTTGGAAAATTAGAGAATGCAAGAGGACCTGTAGAGAAGACACAAAATACAAGGGGCAGTCCCTGAATAATTAACCCAGGCCTGAGAGTAAGGCATTAATCCCACTTACTAATCTAATCACCTCTTAAAAGCCCCACCTCCCAACACTATCACATTGGTTATCAAATTTCAACATGAGTTTCAGAGGGGACTAGCAATATTTAAACCATGGCAAGTAGTGATGTAGTGATGCTGCCAATATGGATATGCCAAACAGAAGCTATAAAATGTTTTCTTTTAGTAAAAAGGTAAACATTTCCTTCCTTCCTTCCTTCCTTCCTTCCTTCCTTTCTTTCTTCTTTCTTTCTTCTTTCTTTCTTTCTTCCTTCCTTCCTTCCTTCCTTTCTTTCTTTCTTTTTTTCTTTCTTTCTTTCTTTCTTTCTTTCTTTCTTTCTTTTTTTTTTCAGTACTGAGGGACTGAATCCAGGGCCCCACAAATACTTTGCAAGCACTCTACCCATGAGCTGCACCCCTACCGCCCTTTTCACTTTTTATCTTGAGATAGGGTTTTGCCAAGTTTATGCAGGCTGCCTATGGACTTGAACTTGGGATCCTCCTGCCTCTACCTCCTGAGTTGCTGGGATTGCAGGTGAGCGTCACTGTGCCCAGCCCATTTCTGACTATTTTTCAATAAGAAAAAAAAAATTGTATATGGAGGTTGCTAAGATCTATAATAAGAATGGATCATCTATCTGTAAAATTGAGGCAGAAAAAGAAATTTATGCTAGATTATTGTCACACCTCACACGGCAAAAGTTACACCCACACTGTATTACAAGTGCATAAGATGGACAGGCATTAAATTATAGGTTCTGGTACTATCTATGGATTTAAGCATCCATTTGGAATGTATTTCTTATGTATAGGGAGGGGCTACTATATATGTTCAGTGGTATATTGGCACTTGACCACAATTCATGCTGGAAGTCTGGTCGACTGCTGTTCAGTCTGAGTGTCAGGCACTATTTTCCCCTAACAAATAATGCAAATGTATTTAGTTGCTCCTGCACCATACTGAGTCATGACACACATGTGCCACCCACATACTTAGCAATATGCTCTTTTTAAAATTCATTGTTGTTCTTACTGTTTTCCTCTTTCCTTCACTTTTAGCACTAGAAAATTTCATGGGTGTCATGGATGACTGTATGGTATACATATGTATATTGTTGTGTTATTAGGAGCTGTTGAGTTAGGTCCCACTCATAGAGATCTTATGTACAACAGAACAAAACACCAGAGACACTATGCCGTGCATGACACTATTGTCAGTGCTTCTCTGCTGTTCATAGAGTTTTCAGTGGCTGATTGTTTTGGGGTTAGGCTGCCAGGTCCTTCTCCCTAGCCTGCAGCACCTGGTATTCCTGAGTGGTCTCCCATCCAAGGACTAACCAGGCCCAACCCTGCTTAGCTTCTAAGATCAGATGGGATCTGATGCCAGGGTGGTATGGCTGTAGACTACATAAGTATATATGTAAGAAAAAAAACCCCATGAGATTGTGAGCACAGCACCAGAATAGGTCTTACTGCTTGAATCCATGTGCAAAGTGATACCTTCCTCTTTGTTTCACCCTGAAGTGTCACGGGTAAGCATGGTATTTCCTATAGGTTTTAGCATAGTGGTTGATTGCTGAGCAAGTGGTAAAGCACTGAACCAGAATTCTCTTGAAAGTACTGGTTGTGAGCCAAAATGTTTGAGCAAAGAGTAGTTTGAGAGCTGTGGTACAACTGTAACTATATATGTATATGCAAATATAACATACACATATGCAAATATATATGCATATATACGTATATACATACAAGTCTCGCATATGTCTGTCAGCTTGTCATGCTGTGGGGGCTTGTGTATTGCTGTGATGCTGCAAGCTATGCCACCAGTTTTTCAGAAACCAGCAGGGCCACCCATAGTGGACTGGTTTCAGCTGAGCTTCCACACTAAGACAGACTAGGGAAAAGAACTTGGCAGACAACTCCCACAACAATTAGCCATTGAAAATCCTATGAATAGCCGAGAAGCAATGTCAAATATAGTGCCAGAAAATGAGGCCACCAGGCTGGAAGTCACTCAAGAAATGACCAGGGAATAGTTGCCTCCTCAAAGTAGAGTCCTGGGAATGGAGTAAAGCCTCTAAGACATCCATTTGCTGATATAGCATGACTCAAAATAAGAAGACATATAGTGGCTACAACAATGGGCTCAAATACTAAAAGATCATGTGCATGGCATAGTGTTGGTTAGTATTTCCTTTTGTTGTACATAGGGTCATCATGAATCGAATCTGACTCCATGGCATCTAACAACAAAAATTATACATATAAGTGTGTGTGTGTGTGTGTGTGTGTGTGTGTGTGTGTGTGTGTGTGTGTGTATTTCTGAGTATATGTGAGTATGGAGGAAAGTGTGGAAAGATATTTCCCAGAAGATATAGCTGGCAATGTAGTTTCTCCACCTAGGTGCCCTGGACCCTATGGTAGCTCTGTGCATCCATCCCAGCTTCAGCAGGTCTTTTGTTGTGACATTGAGATTTCTTTGGGTACTGGAACTATCTCATTCTTTAAAAAGCTGGAAATATAACTCCTAGGAATTTTATGTTCCTATGGGATTTGATTCTGGGCTCTGCACAACATCCTTTGTCGCCAGGTAAATGCACTCTCAAGGCATAACTTACACTCTAGAACTTTCTGAGAGATTTCCTCTGAAACCACACACTTGCCTGGCTCCTTCCCCATTTCTGTGCTAGTTTCCCCATTCCTTCATTGGTTCTTCCTGGGGCAAATCTTTAATAAATCATCTCCACTGTCTTTGGGTTTATTTCTGTGAGAATTCTGCCTAAGATACTAGGCTAAGCCTGGCTAGTGTTTTAAGGGCTAAGGAGGCTATCAACAATCATTTATGTATTTTTTGCATTGTTGCATTAATAACAGTAAGTATATCAACATTTTTCATTTAAAAAACAGTGAAATATTTTAAGGAAAAAATGAATAGCTTTTTGGTATTATTTACCTTACTTGCTTTATTGGGATTAGCTAAGAGAGAACTTCTTAGTTGTATCTTCTCATTCATCATATACTAGGATAAATACATATAACTTTTTCTGAAACTGCACCTGATATTGTATTGGTGTATTTTCACTTACGATTTTATGCCAGAGTACATCAGAATAAAGTAAGATATTCTGAATCTGGCTTCATTTTTTCTTGCTCTTAACTACACAGAAGAATCAGCAATGAAGAATCTTCAAGGTTCACTTTAAGCTTTTTTTATCATCTTTAGGACAGCAATTCAAAAACCACACGCATTTTATCATTGCATCCTTTCTTCAATCCCCCAAGCTGTTTTACCTCTATTATTCTCAACAAATGGCTCATAGAAATATTTTGTTAGTAGGAATGTCTAGTGACAGCTTTGTTTTTAACTATAATTGTGAAACTCTCAAACACACACTTCTATTTCCCAATGGCTTTCCCCTGAAAGGAGTTCAAAGACACTCTCCTTGTCAAAGAGAACGAGTCCTCTTGGCAGACTGCCTCTAAGTTAAAGTTCTAGTCAAGTATTTGTGTTTAAAATACTATTGTCTTTTAGGTGAACTGATGTCTAGAAAAATGATCTCTTAAATTGGATCAAAGAAAATCTGATAAGAAAATTGTATTTCTTGAAATTCCCATCCTCTCTTAGATTCAAACATGAGCAAATTTCATCCTCAAAATAATCCCTAAGACAGAAAGCAAGAGACATTATTGATTTACTTTGCTGTCTTTTGTAATGTATAACTTCAATTTAATTACTTCTAATATCATCACACTATATTTTATATATTATAAAATAAATTTGTGAAAAACACTCCTTCGGTGGACTACTTTATAAGAATCAGTTTTCTTCCTAGCAAATATCTGTATGATACTTTTTATCCAGTTTGAAAATGTATTTACCCAGAAGAAAATATTTTATTTCCAGTATATTTATAGACTATTTTGCAAATTAATAAAAATGTTTTTTAATATCTTGTGCTTCCAAATAATGCTCGTATCATTGCCAGGCTATTCTACCATGACACATTCTGCTGAACTGATGGCAGTTATTTCTTTAGGCACAATTCTAATGAACATGATATAATATAACCTAAATTATTTGGGAAAGTCTAGCAAATGTAGATATTTAGAGATGAATTCAGTTTCATAAAAGAATTTCTTTATAACTAATGGATTTAATAACCCTTAATCTTTTATCAGGATATAATATGCACTTCCTACAATACACAAATCTTAACAGTTCAGTCTGTTCATTTTAATGGTTTTGGCAATCGTGCATACCTGTCTAACTCCAGCAATCCAGAACAACATACAACAAATTGCAACTACCTCAGGAATTTACCTTATTTCATCTTTTAGTCACTTCCACCTCAACAGAGCCATCTACTTTCTGAGTTCCATCTCAGGGTGGGTATGTTCTGCCTTTTCTTAGACATTATGTTATATAAGTGCAATCATGCAGTATGTATTTTGTTGTCTTTCTTACTCAAAATGTTTTTGAAAATCATTCATGCTACTGTGTGTCTCAGTAGTTTACTCCTTTTTATTGTTAGGTAGGTCTTGTGTTTCATGAATGTACCACAAATTCCTTATCCCATCTCCTCTTGATGGATGTTTAGACTGTTTTGGCTTTTGTGAATAAATCTGCTGTGAACATTCAAGGGCAAGTCTTTATGTGGACACATGGTTTTGTTTCTCTAGGGTAAGCATCTGGGAGTGGAATGATTGGATTATGGCACTAATGCATGCTTAAATTTTAAAGAAATTTCCAAAGACTTCTCCAGATAAGTTGCATTATTTTACATTACCACCAGCAATGTGCCAGAATCTCCAGTTATTCCATGTCCTTGTTGACATGTGGTGGTGTAAATCTTTCTTAGTTTTGTTCATGCCAAGGATTATTTTTGAGTGATTTTGTGACTTACAATAATAGAATCTACAGTAAATGTTAACAAGAAGTAATAAATGTGAACATCTTTGGCTTGTTTCTAAACTTAGGAGAAAGGATTTAATGTTTCACTAGCAAATACTGTATTAAATACAATCTTTTCAGAGGGATACTTAGCAGATTAGGGACCTTTATTTCATTTGCTAATTATTTGAGAGGTTTTAATTCCAGAATTAGAAAATTATTTATATATTGTATAATGCATATTAATTGTACAAATTAATGGGCTTCACTGTAACACTGTGAAAATGGGTATTGAAATGAATGTTGGTTTTTGTCCAAAGAACACTTTTTGTATCTATGGTCATGTGGTTTTCTTTTCTTTTATTCTAAAAGGTACTGATTGATTTTCAAATCTGAAATAATCCTTGCAGGACTGGCATAAACCCCACTTGATCTTGGTGTTCTACTCTACTTAAATATTGCTATATTGGACTATATATTGCTATATTGCTATATTGCTATATTAGAGGATTATCTCTTCTTATATTCCTTTGGGCTGGAGTTTAGTTCAGTTTGTAGAGTGCCACTCTGCACTCTCTGAGAACCCAGGTACGATCCCCAGCACCTTGAAAATGGGAGAAGGACATGGCAGTCCATTCCCAAAGCAATCCCGAAACAATCACACATTGAAAACCCTATGAGGGTTGCTATGAGTTGGACAGGACTTGATGACATCTAACAACATATTCCCTTCAGTTTTAGTATCATCATCTTGGTATAATGTTCATAAGTTGAGAAGTATTGTCACCTCTTGACATTTGAATTTGTATAATATTGGTATTATTCCTACCTTAAATGTTTGACAGCATTTAAAGCAGTCTGAAGTGCTGAATCCTGAAGTGGCACACATTTGTAATCTCAGTGACTGAGAAGGTAGAGGCGGGAGAACCTCAAGTTCGAGACCAGAGGTAGCCAGCAGAACTTAGCAAGGCTCTGACACAAATTTTAAAAAATTTAAAAGTGGGCTGGATTTGCAGCCCAGTGGTAAAGTATGTGTGAGGCACTGGGTTTAACCTCCAAGTATCACAAAAAATAAAATATAATGAAATATAATAAAATAAAATATAAAGTAATTGAGTCTACTTCAATATTGTACCTGTACTAATTTGTGTTTTTTTTTTTTGACAGAAAACATTTTATAAGGCAAATAAGAACCTATCATGGAAAATACATTTCTTTGTTATCAAACATCAACACAGTGAAACATTCATGGCAAAAATCCTCAGAAACAGAAAAATGCAATAAAAGTACTTTCAAATGGGAAAGTAGAATTTAGCAGTTTGAATTGACTAAAAATAGAGACTTGATAAACAGGATTTGCATAAGACAAGCAACAAAGTTGATGTGAGACAGACAGACACTTGCCAGTAAAGTTATGCATTTCTACCTGCAATGACTATAATATGTAAAACAAAACAAAATGCTCATAACTTCTTAATTTCCTAAAACCATCTCACCTTACCCACAGTGTCTTTTGATTGGACACTAAAAGAAGTGGTATTTATGGGTTTGCTAACTAATGGTTTCTTGTCTCTCTTGGGTATTTTGTCTCTCTTTCTCTCTAATTTGTGTTTTTCAAGGAATTTGTCTGTTTAATCTAATGCATTGAATTTATTTTTATAAAGTTTACAATATCCTCTATCTTTTTTTTTTTCATTCCTGGGGGTTGAACCTTGGGCCTCGTGCTTGCATGCTTTGCAAGTGCAGTACCACTGAGCTGCACCCCAGCCCCCCTTTTTGTTTTACTTTTTTGAGACAAGGTCTCGCTAAATTATGCAGACTGCCTCTGGTCTCAAACTTGGGATCCTCCTGCCTCTGCCTCCTGAGTTGCTGGGATTACCTGCCCTGCTAGCTTCCTCTATCCTTTTAACAGACATAGAATCTATAGTGAAAACTTTCTCATTGATAAACCATGTTTTCTCTCTTTTTGGCTAGTTTTGATACATTTATCAATTCTACTGATTGTTTCAAAGAACTAATTTTTGTGTTTATATTTTGGATTTTTCTTTTCCAATTTCATCAATTTATGGTCTTATTCATTTAAATATTTTCCTGTACTTGATTCCTAATTAATTGCTATGGTAAGATAACATGCTCAGTGTGACTTTAGTCTTTTTTTTTTTTTTTTTACCCTTATTGGAATTTTTTCATGGTTCATTATAAACTTTGATAATGTTTGATATTCCCTTAAAAGAATATTCTGCAGTTGTTGGGTGTAGTGTTCTGTTGATGTAAATTATGCCATGTTAGTTGATTATACCATTCAAATCTTTTGTAATTTCTCTGATTCTTTTTGTTTCATTAATTACTGAGCCAAGAACTTCCAAGTAATATTCAATAGAAGACAGGAACTTCAACATACTACAAATATGTCAAATAATGTAGAGAAATTGAAAAATGAATGAAAATATGAAAACCTACCAAAATGAATTGTAACCTATCAAAAAAGAGTTAAATGGACAGTCAGAAATGGGAAAATATGTGTCTGAAACAAGTTCACTAGATAACTTATTATATTTCTGATCACAGAAGAAACCACCTTTAGTGAACTCAAAAGCCTGCCAATAGGAAATATCCAAACTGAGTGCTTTTTCAAAATATTTTAATATTTTTATTGACTGACTACCTGTTAAATCAAATCTTTGAGCTGGATTCACTAGATAGTGCAGGCTGGGCTGGAACTCAAAATTCTTCTTTCTCAGCCTCCCAAAGTCTAGGATTACAGGAATATGTCACCATATCTGGGTAAAGCAAATCTTTAGCACTTCTGCAACATGCTCAGGGCCAGGTGCTGGTTGGGACGCGTGTGTCAACACGGAGTTGCTGGAGGAGGTGAAGATTCTAGGACATGCCTGCAGCAATCCTCCAAGATCCAAAGAAGCCACCAGAAAAGGGACAGGTGGCGGTGGTAAGGGAGTAGAGGGAAAATTTGAAAATTAATTATTTAAAATGCAAAAGAAAAAATATTTCCTAGAAAAAAGTCAATAAATATACTGAAGACAGAAGACCTAAAAGTCTTAAAAAACAGAAGGCAGCTTTCTTGAAATGTTTAGAATGTATACAGATAGTCCTCAACTTACAATGGCTTGATTTAGAGTTTTTCAACTTCATGATGATAGAAAAGTACTCATGCAACCATTCTGTTTTTCATTTTTCAGTACAGTATTCAATAGGTTACATGAGAAATTCAACACTTAAAAAAAAGGCTTATTTTGGTATTTCTCCCAAGTATAAGGTAATCTTAACAGTATTCTCAACATAATTAGGCTGAACTATGATGTTCAGTAGGTTGGGTATATTAGATGCATTTTTGGCTATACTTGTTGTTGTTGTTGTTGTTGTTAGGTGCCGTCGAGTTGGTATCCGACTCATAGCGACCCTGTGTACAACAGGGGAAACACTATTGTCAGTGCTTCTCTGATGTTCATAGGGTTTTCAATGGCAGATTGATTTTGGGAGGGGGTTGCCAGGTCCTTCTCCCAAGCCTACAGCTTCTGGTGTTCCCAGGCTGTCTCCCATCCAGGTACTAACCAGGCCCGACCCTGCTTAGCTTCTGAGATCTGATGGGATCGGATGCCACAGGGCTACAGCTGCAGTCTTGGCTATACTTACAATGGGTTTATTAGGATGTCACTTCATTGTAAATCAATGATCATCTCTGTGTATATATACATGTGCATATATGTATAATATTTGTAATATACATGTATATATATAGTAAGGATCAATATCTGAAGTTATAAATTTATCTATTTAAATAAACATGTTTCAAGCTAAGAAACCTCAATTTGAGGCTTTTTCATATGTATTATTAATTTGTTTTCATTTTGCCTATGATAAGGGAATTTTTCAAAAGGAAGGAAAATATGCTAAATTTAAAACCCTAAAGGAACTGTATTTTTATTGCCATAATTAAATGTAATCAAAAAGTTGGAAATTACGCACCCAGCGGTTGAAGGCTGATTTAATACTCATGAAACAAAGCTCAGGCTATGATTTTTGAATTAAGTAATTTTCCCTGTGATAATACTTTCTAGAAAAATTGGAGCAATGACAGTTTAAGTATATGGGTAAAAGAATTTTAAAGGAAAACATACATAAGGCTTCATTTAGCTTTTCTTCCCTAGTCTGCACTGTGAGTGAATCTCTCTCTTGTGGCCCCAGTCACATTACATTTGCAAGTTTTCACATAGCCTTTGAGTAGTTAATTGTCCTTGAATGAGACTCAAAGCATTTCTAGATTTGAATTTTCCTTAAAAATGTATTTGTCATAAATTGTTGAACTCATTCCAGTTTCTTATTCACTTCTAATTTATTTTTCAATAGTTTAATAAATTTCAACATCAGTTTTGAAAACATGGTAGGATTGTACCCTCTTATGTTTGGTGGGGCATGCTGAGAAATAAGCTTTGTTTAAAGTTAATACAACTGAGTGGTTATTTGTTATTACAGTATAACCCAGCCTGAATTAACTGATACCTAAACATAATATTGAACAATAGGGAATTGGCTAAGTGATTTATTATGTAACATAAATTGTAACATTCTCTAGTCATACATAAAGAATTTTAATGTCAGATTACCTTTTGATGTGAAGAGATGGTTATATTACTGAAAAAAGTGCTTATATAGCTATAAATATGGATAAATAGATAATATGGTCTGTGTTAATGAACTTTCTGTAACTGTGGCAAAATATCTGAGAGAATCAACTTAAAAGGCATAAAGTGTATTGAGGCTTTCCATTGCAGAGATTTCAGTCCATGATCACTTGGCCCCATTACTTTGGGCCTGTGAGGCAAAATACATCATGGTGGAAGTGTATGGTAGTGAAGGTCTATTCACTTCATGGTGGCCAGAAGCAAAGAGAATGACAGGAAAGGGCCTGGGATCTTTATTTCGCCATCAAGTTTACTAACCCAGTGACCTAAATTACTTCTATTAGCACCCACCTATCAAACATTTCAGTATAGCACCATGGGCTGGGGACTAAATCTTTAACACTTAGGTCTTTGGAGGAAATTTAAGACCCATGTTATAATACACTACTTCTGGCTCCCAAAAACTCATATAGATCTCCTAATGCAAATTGTGCTCTGCCCATTCTCAAGATTCCTCAAAGTCTTAACTCTTCCGGCTCAAAATTCTGAGCCCAAAGTCACCTCTGAGACTCAAGGCATAATCTTAGGTATAAGCATCTGTAAAAGTCAAAGGAACATGTTAAATATTCCCAAGATACAAAGGTACAGGGTACACATATCCATTCCAAAATGGAATATTGATCAAATAAGGAGGAATTTGGACTAAAGCAAGACCAAAACCCAGCAGGCAAACATTAAAACCTATGGCTTCATGTTCAGTATCTGGAGCACATGGTGCTGTGACATGAGCATCAAAGGTCTTGGGCAACTTCAAATTTATAAACTGGCTGGATGCAGCCCACACTGCCACTTTCTTGTGTTGACTCTGCTTTACTGCCCACAGCTTCTCTTGGTGGTGGTCCACTTTCCTGACATCTCTAACTTCCTGGGGTCTCCATTAAGATTCAGCTTCACTCTCATTGTTTTATGCATCACCCTGTCAGAGACTGCTTGCAGGAACTCCAAACCCATTGCCTAGACTAATATCTTGGGAAAAGCCTCTGTGATCCCCACTAACTCTTGCATTCTGCATGCCTACAAAACCAACATCACGTGGATGATGCCAAGGTGTGCTAAGGGCTTAAGGAATACTAGGACCCACTTGAACCATGACTGCAATGACCTCTGAGTGCCTTGATAGCTGAACATGGAAAAACAAATCTCAAGGAAAAAAGTTCCCTCAACATCCCTGTGGAGGTAAGTATCCCTAGGGCTTTCTTCTAAGATGTGGTCTTCAAAATAAGTTTACACATCCACTATTGCTCACATTTTTTTCTTTTGGGACACAGTTTCTCTGCATAGCCCAGGCTTCCTTAGAACTCTGTCTGTCGTCTAGACTGGCCTCAAACTTGTGTCAGTCCTCCAGTCAGCCTCCCAAAGTGCTTGTATTACAGGCATGTACCACCACAGGCATGTGGGCTTACTGCCCACATTTGTATCAGCATTTGGTCTTCTAAGTCCTTCCCAGAATTGTTCATTGAGCTCCACTTACAGCATTTCTAGTCTTTTTCTAGCTCTCTTCTGCAAACTTTTCCAAAGTCTTCCTGCAAGCAAATTCTAAAAGCTTCCAAACTGCATCGTCAGGTATAGACAAAACAATGATTCCACTTCTTAGTACCAATTTTCTGTGTTAACTTTGTCATTATGACAAAATATCTGAAAAAAATCAACTTGAAAGGAGCAAAAGTTCATTTTAGCTCATGATTTGAGAGGTCTCAGTTCATGCTCACTTGGCCCTGTTGCTTTTGGCTTGTAGCAGCAAAGCAGATCATGGTGAGAGTATGTGGTAGAGGAGGATGGCTTGCCTCATGGAAGCCAGGAAGCAAAGAGAATGGCAACATCTCCTTCAAATGCACAATCCCAATGACTTAACTTCTTTCCATTAGGTACCACCTCCCAATGGCTTCAAATTCAGTGACTAAAACTTTGGGGGATGTTAGAGATCTGAATTTTAACATGGTCTTTTGTTTTCTACAATGCATGTATAAAACATAAGTGAAATATTAAAGTTTTCAAGAATACAAGAGAAAATGTTGGGAGTGGAGTACAATATGGCAAATGCTTTCAATGTTGCCATATTAAAACACCAATTTCCTAGGTTTAGCACAGGTCCTGGCATTTAATACCCTTAAAAACATTTTTAAAAATTACCAATTTCTCAGTCTCCTGTATCCAAATCAAAATGTATGTAGATGCACTTGATAAAAATTGGAAGATACTTATTCTGGGGTAAAAGGGCTGTTCCACTGAAAGTTATAACTGTGATAGCTTGAAGTATCTTGTTTTCAGTTGAAAGACAAGAGCTTCAATAATAGAGAAATATTTTAAAATGTGACTCTTTCCAATGGTGACAATAAGGCTTGACAACTAGTAGTCACCCTCAGGCATTTTCTGATTTATTTTTCTCTTCAGAAAGGGCTGAAACAACATGCTGTATAGAAAAAAGCCCTATAGCAGACATCTGACCACACGAGTTTACTAAGTCTCCATTGTGATAAAATCTTCTGGGATTTGTAAAAAAAATGCCTCAGGGTGTTCAGGCTGGTTGCTCTTTAAAGTGGCTTTCATTAAGTAATGTTTGGAAGCTTCTAGCAACTCAGAGTAATTAGTCCAATTTCCTGAGTTATTCAAATGTATAAAATCTCTTGAGTAATCCCTGTCCTCCAGTAAACAGGGTTCAAGAGCCTCAGAGGGAATATCCACAGAGCTGGCTTTGTGGGCATTTATTTTAGCAGCCATACCACTGTGTTATCCAGCATAGTGGTATGGCACCTAATTGTGCTCATGAGAAATCTGTACATGAACCAGGAGGCAGTTGTTCGAATAGAACAAGGAAACACTGAGTGGTTTAAAGTTGAGAAAGGTGTGTGTCAGGGCTGTATACTTTCACCCTATCTCTTCAATTTATACACTGAGCAAATAATCTGAGAAGCTGGACTTTATGAGGAAGAACGTGGCATCAAGATTGGAGGAAGACTCATTAATAACCTGAGTTATGCAGATGACACCACTTTGCTTGCTGAAAATGAAGAGGATTTAAAACATTTACTGATGAAGATCAAAGATCATAGCCTTCAATATGGGTTACGACTAAACATCAACAAAACAAAAATCCTTACGACTGGGTCAGCACGCAACTTCACATTTAAATGGAGAAAAGACTGAGGTTGTCCAAGATTTTGCTTTGCTTGGCTCTATAATCAACACCCGTGAAAGAAGCAGTCAAGAAATCCAAAGACGCATTGCTCTAGGAAAAGCTGTGGCAAAAGATCCCTTTAGAGTATTGAAAAGCAAAGATGTCACATTGAAGATGAAGGTGCGTCTGACTCATGCCATGGTATTTTCAGTGGCATCATATGGTTGTGAAAGCTGGACATTGAACAAGAGAGACAGAAAAAGAATTGATGCTTTTGAATTGTGGTGCTGGAGACGTCTATTGAATATACCATGGACTG